>CM076577.1:1404852647-1405022416 GCA_034641835.2 Pinus albicaulis
TTTGTAAATTTCAAACCTGCATAACTTTCACATACATCGTTGGATTTGAGTGTCGTTCATAGTGCCAAGATCGTATTGACAAGGCCTATCCAGCTGTTCTGGTTTCAACCAATTCTGAGCAATTCCAATTTTGAGCATTTTTTCAACTTAGGACATGATCACTGGATCAACTAGGGCCAAGATGCTACATTTTCCCTACTACCTTTGTAAAAGTATTGATAAAATTTCATCCATTGTGCAAAAGAGGCCTCCCTCACAACATATGTCAAGTATTTTTCATCATTCACTTATCAAGATGATTGTCTTACACCAATTAGAGCAACAAGGCATCCCATGGGAAGTTTTCATCGCCCATGGTGTTTTCACAAATTCACAGCCCCTTCCTCTACAAAGTTTACTCTCATCATCCCACCCACCTTCATCCAATCCTCCATCACCCTCCACTGACCATGATTCATTTTCTTCACATGAATCGTCCCCCCAAACAAACCTCCCTCTTTCACCTTCTCCTAAAAAATCAGAATATGAAGAAAGCAGTGACAAAGAGGAAGAAAGTAGTGCCAAACAGGAACATGGCTGTCAAGAAGAAAATGACAGTCAAGAAGAAGAAACAAATAATGAGGGAGAGGAAGATGAAAGAGAATAAAGTGATGACAGAGAGGAAGACGAAAATGAAGAAAGTGATGACAAAGAGGAAGATGAAAGTGAAGAAAGTGATGAGGAAGAAGACAAAGAAGAAAGTGTTGATTAAGAAGAAAGTAGTGACAAAGGTAGTGAACCAAAACATGAAAAAAAATTCAAAGGCAGTGAGCTAGATGAAGATGAGGAAATAAATGATAGCCCAAGGACAGAGGAAATTTTTTATGAGAAAAATGATGAAGGTAAAGAAGAAAATAGTGAGCACAATAGCAGTGATAAGAGGAGTAGTGACAAAGATGAAAATAGCAGTCAAGAAGAGACAGAGTTTGAAGGAAATTGCAATGGGAAAAATAGTGAATACAGTGAGCCAAATGTTGAAGGAGAAACTAATAAAGATGCCTCTGACAGTGACCCCATAGAGAATGCAAGCAATGATACAGAGATTGAAGATGATGGAAAAATAGAGGTAGATTATGAAGACAAAGATAGTAGTAAAGAAAAGGCAGATGAAAGCAATGATAATGAGGGGTCCAATTATGAAAATAATGAAGATGCAGAGATAGAGGTAGAGTTTGAAAGTGAAGAAAATGGGTCAAATAATGAATATAGTGGGCCAAACAGTGAAGGGGCTAATGATAGTCATAAGGAATAAAACCTTATGACTGATAGCCCTAACAAAAGTGACAACAGTGATCCCATGACCTCAAAGGGAAGCCAATAGGATGAAAATGCACCTAGCAGTGATGACACCTCTAACCATGACAACAAAGAAAATGAAAATGAAAATTATGATGTTGTAAACATGGAGGATGACAATGTAGAGGACATGGAAGAAGATGACAATGGTGAAGATCAAGGTAGTGATACTAACATGGGAGAAAATGAAAATGCCTCTCAATAAAGCAGTCTTGATATCACCAAAGATGAAATGAAACATGTTAAATCTTGTACTCTCACTTACCAAAGAGGATCAAGGCAAGTGTTTGTTGCCTCTAAGAGGCAAGGGACCTTCCCATCTACTTCAGCTCAACCACTGAACAAAGGTAAGCAAATAGTGGAACAAGAACAGGAACATCATGAAAAAGAAAGAGAGTTTGAACTTATTCACATAAACAATGATGATGAGATTGAAACAAGAATTTCAAACTCCCTCCTCCAAGACAGGAATGCACAAATCAAGGACTTGGAAGCTGAATTAGAAAGAGCAAAGGATGCCATTCACTTCTATCAGATGTAAAACAAGAAAATGAGTACCCAACAGACCATCCATGAAACAAGAACACTCAGGTACCAGAAAGAGGCTCAAAGGGCACAAGTGAAGTTGGCAGAGTTCATGGGCACTTATGAGGAGAGTAGTGATGAGGGAGGTCAAAGTAGAAGGAGACATAGAACTATGGGTCTAGAGAAAGCATTGGCAGAGCAGAGGGAAGAAGAATCAGCCCAAGAAGAACAAATTTCTCTCCAGGAACTCCTTGCACTAGAAATTGAACATGATAGGGAATCATGGCTTGAGAGGGCTAACATACACCTTGAGGCCAAGCTAGAGATGGAAGATAAAGACTTGGATTTACAAAGAATAATTACCAAGCATTATGCCCAAAGAAACCAATTTTCAAGGGTAAAACTCAAAAGGGCCCAAATTGAGATCCAAGCACTAAAATGGGAAAAGAGCCAAGCTAACCTTAATGTTTTGGCTCAAGCTTCTCTATAGGTCTCCAAGACCCATGAGGCATACTTCCACCAAATTTGAGACATTTTTGACAAGATTTTGGTTTTTGCAAATTTTGAGGCTAGGAGCACAGCACACCTGGTGCTACGCTCTTTTTCAGGGCATCTTCAGGAGGAAAGGCTTGCATTTTTGGGTTCCACATCACTCATATAACATGCTCAAAAATGTTCAACTCAATTGGGGTTATTTTGGTCCCCCAAGGGTAAAAAAAACTCACTTTTTCATCATTCTGCCAACTTTTGAGGACATGTGCTGCGCTTCTACCAGTATTATCACTTTCACTTTTTGGATAGGTTTTATAGGTCATATTAGAGAAAAAATGTTATATCTGGAAAAAACACGTCAAGGGCATTCCAATGAGCCATCACGGGGCATTTTCTGACATCGGGAAGGCCTTCAAAGCACTGTTGTAAGAAGACCCATTTTTCTTGTTCCTGTGATGCGCTCCTGGCATAAAATTTCATTTCAAAGCACAATGCTATGCTCCTGTGGTTGAAAAGTCAAAATGTGCATTTGGAAAGTTTTAGGAGGCTTGTCAAAGCCTAAAGGTCAATTTCTTTGCTACAAATGGCCGAAAAGATATTTATTTTAGATATTTTTGTGCCTTGGGCCTTGCAACGCCTCAAGGACAATAGAGATACTTCTGATTAGCCAATACACTTCTAGATGCTCTTTTGGGTTTTTTTCCTCGCTTGTTATATAGAGCAGGGAAAATTTTAAGAATGGAAAATTATCTTGAAGTTTAAAAATTTGGCGAATCTCACTAGTCCCTAATATGCAAACTATAAAATGTTTATTGATGTATTTGTAAAATTATTCAAATTTATAATGATATTATATATATTTTCTATATAATGTTGGCGATTTTTAATGTAAAATAATTTTATATTGTAAAATTTGGGCGAATCATTTTTATAAAAAAATGGAAATTGGAGAATCTTTTTTTTGAAAAAACCATGGAAAATTAGCCCACCTGCGAATATTAGCCCCTAAAATTTTCCATGATATAGAGCATGAGGATTCATTGTAAGAAAGGGGCTTTTGATGTGTTAGAGAGAAATACATGTGTTTTGGAAGTTGAAGAGAAATTTGGTGTTGTGGAGCTTGTGGATGATTTTCCTTAATTGATGTTGATGAAGGCTTTCTTGTAGGATCCCTGAGTTTAGTCAATGGTGATGTATCTCTTATTTTTTCATGTTTTCTAGTCGATCATATTTCCATATTTCTATATTGCAATAGCTCAGAAGAATATAGGATGATAAATGTTGTTTGAGGCACCTCACTCCTCTTGTTTGCCTATTGTCTTTATGTTTTCTTCTGCTGGGTTAGCTTAAAGAATTCTTAGTTGCTTCTTAGGCCCACATAAGCTTGTCTATTTCATTATTGGATTAATATGCTAGTTTACAAATATGATTCACAGTAAGCCCTGCTTTTTTGATGCTATCTAAACTCTAACTTGAAATCTCTCTTTGATGTATTGATTGTTAGGTTAAGCCAAAGAGGTATTGTTTTGATCTTGCCCTTTGTATATGCTTATTAGTTTACCTCAAAGTTCTTTATAGTTTAATGAATGATGTTTAGGATTTTCCTCTTCAGTTATTGATGCTATTTGTCTCTTATATGTTTTAAAATCTTGAAAGTAGAATCACTGAAATTAGACAAGTTTTCTTGCTTCCTTTGTTCCACTGGATTGTTTATCTTGAATGTTTATTTGTTTAAAAGTATTGTCATCGAGTAAATGGAGTGCCCTATCTCATGATTAGTATATTTTTCTTATCACTAATCAAGACCCTCTTGTTCATAGGTATTTGACAAAGGATTCTTAACTACCCTTTTCCCTACATTGTTTCCCCAAAACTTAATGTCCGTCTCACATCACACATAAACTTAAAAATCCATTGACTACACTAGATTGGCCCTGTGATGTACCCCAATTCCCTATTGAGATATCAATGACTTCTTAGACTCCATAACCCAATGTTTGACAACCTCTCATTCCACTTATCCTACTCAATCATCTTACCTCAACCAAACAAACAAACAAACCCTACACTTAACAACTAGCCTAAAATCAACCATCTAAAGCGAACAAGTTTATATCCTTCACACATAACAGAGACAACCCTCTCTAAGTCCAGGAAGGAGGCTAGGTCCTAGGACTCCAAAGACTGGTCTGATGTTACCTTGTGCATTTGGTCTACCAATCTGCTAAATCACAGGACCCTAACAACCCTAATTAAGAAAACCTTAATTAATAAAATCCTAAAAACCTTAATATTAAACCCTAATCAATAAAAATTTCGTATAATTTAAACAACTTAAATACCCTTTAATAGTGATATACTAAAGCACATAAACAAAAACTAGACTATACTAACATTAGGCATTCAAGAGGATTAATTCAAAAAATTTAAATTATAATTTTTTAATTTCTTATATTATTTATATCGAAAAATAAAAAATAAAAATAAAATTATATATATATATATATATAACATTACTAAGTCACTGGTTGATATACTAAGCAATGATACATAGTAAAACACTTGGGTGGGAATTATGTGCTCATAGATCATTCTCTTTCCCTTATCAATTTATGATAGGCTTTATCTTATCTAGTTATGATAGGGCATTAGTCATGGCACAATAATTATAATTTTCGTGTTAACAGGGCGGAAACGTGAAGCTAGGTTACACTTTTGTGAGAATCAGGGGCCGAAAACTTTTTTCGGCAATAGTTCGGCCGAACATTTTATAAAGTTCGGCCAAACTATTTAATAGTTCGGCCAAAATTTCTTAGAAAGTTCAGCCGAACTCATGATTTCGTTTAGATTGACGGCACACTGACGACGCAGGCAAACATAATTTTTGCTGGAGATGGGAAAACCGGCAACAAAAGTTCGGCCGAACTTCCAACAAACGTTCGGCCGAACTTTGAGTTCGGTCGAACTTTTACTTTTCAAATAGTTCGGCCGAACTAGTTTCTATAAATAAATCACCCACGAATTTGATTTTTTTACCAGTCTCACTATTCGCGTTTATTTTTGTCACTGTTGCTGCTGGTCTTTTCGAGTGTTTTCGCTCCTCCGGTCCGCACTTTTGGTCTACTGGAGGTCTGTTTGTCCGCGCTGTTGCTCCTTTCGTTGGCGCTGTTCGTCTACTGCAAGGTATGTTGCTCCTCCCGTCCTCATGGTATGGTCTACTGCAAATGGTGTATGGTCGTCTTGTTATGGCATTTTTGTGAATGAGTGTAATAGACATTTCTGTTAAGATAGTTATCTCTGTCTAGACACACCATCATTAGGTGTCTGTTGAATTTTATGGCATTTTTTGTGAATTTTATGGCTCCACTCTAGCTCTAGTCCTAAAACGGTTGACTTCCACCAGGGTTAGCAGCTCCGCACAAATTCTACCACGCTAGATGTTACGAATTGTTCACATGAAAGCTGTGTGATCTGTTTCACACACTCCAATATTGCTCCACACACATACCTTTAAAATTTTTTCCAGTCTACTGCATGTCGCATGTAATTCGAACAATACTCCAACAATGTTGTCCAACTCCTAGGGCTCCATGATGCACCAAAAGCTTCGCGTGATTGACATTCCAAGACTATAATAAAAAATTTGCGTGTTTGTTTCACGTCGGGTTCACCACATATACACATAGTATGTGTATTTATTATTCATAAAATAGTTTTAACAAACTCCTTTGATAGACATCCATCTTATTCACAATGGATGGGCAATGAATTCAAGCCTTGAATCTCCTCCTAAGTTGGCATCATATCACGAGGTTTTCCTTTTGGCTTTCGATCTCACAAATGATATTCACACCTTCTGACAATTAAAATAACACTTGCAGGTCCAATGTAGACTTTAAACACAGTTCAATGCCTTAATCTCTCTTCTTCAAGTTGTTTGTTGCGTCAGCTCACTTCCCAGACAATTATTCAATTCTCCACATCAATCATGTGAGAAGCTCATTGGCAATGGAAATAAGCATGAAGTAGAATTTCCACTCGTGGGCTGTAGATATTCTAGATTTTTCTTGTGAAATTTTGGCATGACAATTCACAACTGGTGCACCTCTCCCAAGAAAGGTCTCTTCTTAACAAGAACAACCTCTTTTTAACAACACTCAGCTGAGCAACAAAACAATTTCTATTAAGATAGTCCTCTCTGTATGGACACACCATCATTAGGTGTCTGTTGAATTTTACCAGCTCTATAATGCTGGTATATCTTAACATAGGATGAGTGGGGGGCGTATTTAACACTGCAATTTCTCACACAATAAACTTGACTCCACAATATGATACTTTTTTTTCCATGTAGACAGGTTATCACACTGCCTTCATATTAAGCGATGCTGGTCAATGTTGTTGGTTTCTTGATATGGTCTGCTGGTCAATGTTTTTCAGCTTATCACACTGCTCTCATATTAAGCGATGCTGGTCAATGTTGTTTGGGTTCTTGATATGATCTACTGATCAATGTTTTTGGGTACTTGATATGTATTGGATATCAAATGGACGTCAGTACACTATACTTTTCTTTTCTATTTTACTTGTTGCTATTTTACTTTGTTTTAGATGCCTTGGGAAAAATTGGATACTACTTAGATTTTGGCATTATCATGAGGTTCATTACTGGTTTTTATATCTTGTCTCTGTATGTGACATGGGGATACTTATCAATGTCTGGGGTGGGACAACCTTTTTCTCTGGATGGACAAATTGGATCCCAATCATCAAATGTGAGAATGTATTGGTTCATGGACTGTTTTCTTCATATTATATAATCAAAACAACATTTTTTCTTTTGTGAAAAAAAACATAGGATGAGTTTACTCTTTATCATTCCATGAATTCCCTCTACACTACTGCTCCCCTTCACTGCACTGCTTCTCCTCCTGAACCTCAAACTATGATTTTTTTTTAACTGATGTATGAAACCTTCAACTCTTCAACTCAACTTGTAGTTATGTGGCATAGCATTGGGACATAATTTCGTAGTGCAGATTTCATATTATTGGATAGATTTGACAATATGGCATAATCTCATATTATGCAATATCACCTGTCCAATTTGATTTGACAATAATGTTTGCGTTTTTTTAGTTGACTTTAGTACCACCTCAGTCTCTCTGATTCTTTTTAGTAGCACGATCTCTATTGAGGCTATCCATGATGTATGAAAAGAACTATGACATTAGACTTGACCTCCCGGTAGGCCATGAATGTATGAAAATAACCAGAAGAATAATGGATAAGAAGTAATGTCAATCTCATTAAGGGAAAATCTTGCAAGGAAAAGAGTACCCACGAAAAGTGATATTAGAGTTGAAACTAAACATATAGGTAATTTACTGTAAAGTTAACTATTTTTCTTGTTATTGACTTAGAGGCAGCCAAAATATGCTCTGTTTTTGTATGACTGTTTTTTGATTGGGAGCTATAGTAGTTTCTGTTGAAGTTAACTTAGCTTAACATAGAAATTTTTTTGTTATCCACCCCATGGTTTAGTTTCAATTGATAGTTAATAGTTCCATATTTCATTTAATGTTAACTGTAAGTTAGCTCTATTAATTTACAGTTAACTTTTAACTTCATTAAGGAACTTCATAGAAAAATAATAATTCAATTGAAACTACTAATTAATAGTAGGGATCTTAGTTGCATTCAGTTGCATTGAGTCTTTATGCTTCAGATTGTTTTTTTAGTTGTTTATTGGTTTATTTCTAGTTGTTTTTTTAGTATAAAAATTCCACATAACCAGTGCTGCTGCAATAACCGGTGTTGCTGCAATAGGCTTCATTATTTCAATAATTTCATAAAACCTAATACAAGAAGTGTTAGTTTTTTTTTTCAAATAGAAAAAACAGTCTTTCATATTTATTAGAAAAGAAAGTACAATTACATAGATCTTTCACAGTTCAGCTGGACTTGTCTCTACAAAATATGAGAATCAAAACAAAAGTATTACAATATATGTCTTGTATATGCAACTGCTATCATTCACTAATTCTTCAATTTGGTCAAAATCTTGAAAGAAAAAGAAAAAGAAAAAAAAAAAAACCCAAAATGGGACATAGTACATTTTAAAATATCAAATTAGATGTATAAACTAAAAAGTAAGAATAATGCCATAATTAGTCATGGATTCATATTTGTATTTAGAATAATGAATAACCTCAAGTGATAATGAAACTTCTATTTTCTAAAGTATTTAGCATAACCTAATACAAAATGGTAGGTTATTACTTAAAAAAACCTGCTTTGAACTTCCAAAGTGTTAGGTTATTTCTTACAAAGTGGACTTGAACTCCCAAAGTGTTAAAGGTTATTGCTTACAAACTGGACTTGAATGCCCAAAATAAAACACATGTCTAAATGTATCTAAGAGTTATACATGTATTTTTTTTAGGTTGGAGAAGTGTAGATGTTTATCAATACAAATTTTGTTATTTAATCGTCAAGTTTTATAGTTATTATAATGAAATAGTTTCTCACAACAAATTTGATAAAATAAGTGAAATCTATATAATGAATATTAATTTGTATTTAAGTTTTAGATCTTTTAATAACTAAATTTCTATTTAAATGAATAAAACAATCAAATGTAAGAAATATAAAACATAACGAAACACAATGTAAGAAATAGAGAACATAATGAAACACGCACATACATATCTAGACAATCAACACAATTATTTTCCTAGGAAATCCTTATGGGAGACAAGCAACCCTAAAAAGTAATGATGCTCTACTCCTTTTTCCCTAGGAAATCCTTATGGGAGAAAAACAACACTAAAATGTAAACATGCTCTACTCTCTCTTTTTTGGTATGGAAAATATGTAAGTACAAAGAAAGAGGTAATCTCTCTAGAGTTAGCTAAGACTTTTGGCGTGTAAGGTTGCTATAAAAACTTAACTTCATACATTTTTCTCTCTAACTTCACACTCCTAGTTGTATTTTCAACTATGGAACAAAATACAATAACACAAAATGGAACTCGTATTCCTCCTAGTGGCCAAGTATTTAACATAGCGTGGTAGCCAACTAGGTGTAAGATTTGACTCCGTCAACCATTAACGAGGTTTGTGATTTTAGACCTTTTAGAGTCTTGTTAAAATTCCACATGTAGCTAGCTTGCTATGCATGAATAATGGGGCTAAAATGACATTCTCTCGTACCATGGTGGTCAACATGATAGGTCAACTTACTAAAGGCATAAATTTTGAATGAACTTCATTTGATGTTTTTCTTGCACCATTGGATATGTCTTTAAGTGTAGAATAATGGTCAATATTTCGGCACAAGGGATAATCGTTTGACCCCCAGAAATATCATTTAATACCTCAAAATGACTCCAAAAGGTTTTAGACCCCAATTCTCCACCCACCATTAAAATGAACCTACAAGTTGATTCTTTCAGTTTTTTCACTCTATAAGCATCAAAATATATGACAAATAATATAATTATCCAATCTAGATCATTATTTAATAATTTTTTAAAATTATGAGTAAGATATACATCATGGAATTTAAATAAATAGCGTTAATTCATTGAACACCCTTGTACATTCCTTGTTGATACTTTGAAAGTAATACGTTTTGAAAAATAATTTGTTTATGGATTCTATTTTCCACATTCTCTCAACCATATCAAAAACCTTCTTATAATATTTGAAACCATCTATATGTTTCGATAGGAATTAACATATTGAAATATTGATTTTATTTATGTCTTGTGTGCTAAGGAAGGGAGGTTGTGAACCTTAGGAGAAGAGATAGTATTTGTTAAGTTAGGAGGGATAATTTTTATGAGATAGAATTAATTTAAAATGCTTCTTAAGATTATGTAACTTTCGAACCATAATTACAATTTTTTTTTTTTTTTTTACTTATCATTTAGTTGCTAAAAGTTGAAGAATTTATGTTGGTAAATAATTAATTAGGTTTATTTAAATCATTTACCACTTTTGGGTTTTTTGTTTTCGTGGTTTCATTCATAATTTCACTTTTTTGCAAATTGTCAATTTCAATTTTTCACACCACATGTGCACAATCAAAGGACCTAAGGTCTTTCCCCTACCAAAGTATGTTCTTTTAAAACATTTTTTCTTGGTGATATGGGTGATTTAGAAATGATTGGGAGAGCAAAATTCCTCATTTAATACACAATATGTTTGGTTCATGCCACTAAGCCAAGAATTTTAAATTCAACTGACTCTTAATATAACCAACTAAATCCTGTAAAAAAAGAATAAAACAATTTATGTTAGGGTTGTGGATTTAGGCATTGAAACAACACACCATGATATTTCAAATTTAAAAATAATGGTTTGAGTCCTAGGTAGCTTAGAATCCTATCTAGAGGTCTATTTTCAAAATAAGGATGCACTCCCATTTGATTCTCATGATTAGGTTGTAATCATGAGGCTCTCGCTCAAGAGTGGACCTTCCCAAAATCTTGTGACGTCTTGTCACAAACAAAACCATCAAACTAAAAAACACATCATGAAAGAAACATAGCTCGCTGACATATCATTTTTCTCCTTCAAAGAAAAAAAATTCACATCATGTGAATATCTCCATGTACTCTTACATATTGGTGTACAAAACCATCAACCAAAGACAAGTCGACAAAACATGCCTCTTCAAACAACTGACTCTCAAGTCAAATAATAGCTCATGTACAAATTTCCATATTTGTTGCATTTAAATGTGTCAACATAACTCTACTTTCAACATCTTGCTTCATGCAACATGCACCATACTTTGAATTTGCAAAGAAATTCATGAAACATCAAAATACATGCAAGGCCTTAATTGGATAAGAAATCTAACCATCCCTTACCAAACCATTTCAATGGCGCTTCTTTCAGCTACACTTCATCATCATGTGAATCATCCCGACCCTCATCGATTATGGAATCCTCTTTTCCATTCTTGTCAATATCTCTTTCCACCTTCTTCAAATGTCGTGGATGACTTGTTGGATACAAATTCCAACACTTGTCTACAAGGTGACCTTTCTTATGGCAATGAGTGCAAAACAATTGCATCTTATTTTCAACATCATTTTCCTTGTCCAATGGGCCTTTGAATTTTTGCCTCATTTATTTAGAAAGTTTCATGTGCATGGATATCTTCTTCCAACATCTATAAACATTATGATTATTCAAACCAAAAAAGGAACATGAAAACTTTTCCAAATCTTATGTGAATATTTACAATGTTTATCATAATCAAAAGCAATTCGATTAAAGGAAAATTTATACCTTGAACATTCACCTTTGTCACCTTCTTGAGGAGGTGAATTTGATGAGGTAGTGGATCTCCTCTGAATACTAGCAATGAATTCAATGACCCTAGAGCTTTCAACATCCTCTTCTTTTACATTCTCATTAGCTGCATGATTATTTTGCAAAGTGGGTGTCAAACTTTTCCATTCATCATGAACACAAACTTCACAAGCTTGAGGTAATGAACACGAAATGAAATTCCTTCTTGGAACAACTTCATGTGCCTCCTTGGCTTTGGAGCATTCTCCATCTAGTAAATGCCCCTACAGTCAATCTCTGGAATGGATCTAAATAGAAGTTCTTCATTTTAATATCCATAAAACACAACAACTTTAAGGTAAACTATGTACATGTGTCATTTCTCCCACAAACTAAAGTGTATAAGTGGTAAATTTTATGCCAAGTGTGCTCCCACCACGTAAAGCGCAATTTGGTGAACTTATCATTTTTATAATTTCTTTTTCGATTAAATTGAGTTTCACACATCAATTATTGCTTTGAAAGTTTTGTTCTACATAATTTGTGTACACTAAATTACAAATTGATTTTCTGAAATCTATTTTGTGTAAATTTCCACTAATAGATATATATATCATGGAGGATGAACGACAAAGATCAGCCGAATCCCATATGGAGGTTCAGGGATCGAGGGATGTTCACGGTATTTAAATATAATCTTAAATCTCCATACATGTGTGTACATATGGAATTGATTTTTTATTAACTTTGTGAGTTAAATTAGTTTTTAATAAGTTTCATTTTTTAATTTTTAGGAGGTAGGAGGAGAAGGGTTTCTACTCCATCCATGGAGCGTGCCCATGGTTCAACCAATCATGGTATGGTTCACGCAATTTAATCAATGAATATGTATATGTATTTATATGTACACATGAATTTATTTTTAAATTGATTATAAATTTGTATTTGTTTATGAAGCTTCTCCCTCGTCTCGAGAGGTTGGTGGTGGTTCAAATCCACCTAGAGGGCCATCAATAAGTGGTAGAAAGTTGTGTGAAGGGGGTGATATTTATTCCCCTAAAGGCCAATCAATGGCTGCTGGTTCTCAGCAGGGTCATTTTGGGTCTGGTTCTCAGTAGGGTCATTCTGGGTTTGGTTCTCAACAGGGTCATGTTGGAGAAGTTGCTAACCAACAACGTCAAGGTTGCCATCAATTTCAATATTTTTTTCATTAAATTTGTACAACTTTTTTTACATGTGTTTTTTCTAATATATAAAATTATATATATATATTGATGCAGAGGCTGAAAATGTTCCAACTAGTGGTCAAAATAGACACAGGGCAGCCCGCTACATTCAAGAAGAAGGTTGTCTACCCAGCACAACTTATCTAGCTGAGATTACTGATATACCATGGGAAACCAAAATGGTGCAATTCACCTTACAAAGGTGTGAAAGACTTTATGCAAAATTGCAAAGAGATCTCGTGGCTTTGTCTCTACCTGCTGGGAGTCGACAAAGCCTTGAAATAGTTGCACATTCATTGGGCGAAAATTTAAATGTGTACAGAAATCTTGGGCCAATGACTGATACATTTGTAGAAGTGATGAGAAAGAGAAAAGAAACAGTAATGGGTCCAGATAAATGGGAGGATGTAAAACAAAAGTTACAAAAGAAGTGGCCAAGTCAATGTTTAATTACAAGGAAGGGACAAAAAGAAAAATGTTGAAGGTGCAGTATTTCAAGCACCCAGACATAGCTCGTTATTTGTATGATAGGCACCTTGCGACCTATGGAAGGCTCCCATGGAACAATGAGGTTCTTGTTTATTTTGCATAAATTTTTTATGCATAATTTTTTTGGGTATGAAACCTAACTACAATGACCTTCCGTCAGAATGTTTTGGCTCGGGGAAAGGTCGATTATATGATCGTAAGGGCGCTAAGCGAGATGTGGAGTTGCCTCGCCCTGAGCCGCCATTGGTGAGTCGACTGTTTCGGGTCAAAACTCTGCGGTCAGAGATGGATGCGACTTCTCAAATAAGTTGAGAAGCAAGGGATGTTATGATCGAAAATTTTTATAGTGGATTAGGTGGAGTCAACGTTTGTTTAAATCGACAAAGAGCACGTGAAAATGCACGTGCCAATTTTGTGTATTGTACAGATGAGGAGATTGACAACATGAATGTTGAAGATCTCCGAATATATGGAAAAAATTGTCGCAATGGTTTGCAAGACCTAATTTTTCATGAGGAAGAGGGCACTGGAATGGTATGTGTTAGTGACATTAGGGTTTGAAATTATTTTAACATACATATACATGTGTACAATTTGTAATAAATACATGTGTATGTACATGTATACATTTATTTGTATGTACATTAATCTAACAAAAATGTATGATTATATGTTAAAACACCATTTGCAGTTCTCACACATGATGCGTGACGAAAATGTTAATATCACATTCGGGACCTCTAGTTCAAACAATGCAGATGGGTCTGACCATCAAGATATGTTGGAAAATGTTAGTGTTTTTTAAGTGACTTTAAAATAAATAATTGTTGCCACACATGTACATGTATGTATATATATAATTTGATAAAATGTTTTAACAGGTACCGATTCCGTCTGATTTTTTTGGGATGGCGGTACCTTCTTCTTCCTTGGGAGATGTACCTTCTACTTCCTTGGGAGATGAGCCACAAGTATGGACAATTTTCCACAAGTTTAAAATTTATGTTTAAAAGTTATATATATATATATATTCTACCTCAAAAAGTTCCATTAAAAATTGAGATATATATATATATATATATATATATATATATATAGAGAGAGAGAGAGATCTATATTTTGAGTTATTTAAAAAAATTTGAATTTAGGTTCTTATAGAAGATTTCTTTAATCCGCGGACTCTAGCGACAGAGATAGGAACATCCACAACATTTGAACAAGTTGTCTTTAGTTCCTTTTTTTAATATTATTGAAAATAAGTTTATATATGTACACGTGCATTTTCATTTGAAAGTTTTTAATATATATATATATATATATATATATATATATATTTAACTGTACATGTATATTGTACAGTTTACCGCTGCAGATGTTCCTATGGGAGAACTTGTTCATTAAATGGAGAGGGAACCTCATGAGGTATTGCATGATTTTTTTGTTATATTTTGTTTTTTACATGAAGTTCTAGATATATATATATTCTCATTCATTTTTAAAACATCAAATTTTAATGTTCAAGTACATGTGCATTGTGTATGTAGGTTTCCCATGATGCTTCACATGATAGGGCGCGGATTGAGACCCTGATAGGAAAGACGCTAGATTCGTCTCTATTTGATGGACATGATTTGTAGATTTGATTTCAAGATTTAGATGGTATTAAAATTTGTTAAACTTGATACAGTTTGATACTTGTGAGATCTACAATTTTTGGACATATTTTATTACATTGTTAATATAATTTGTTTTATTTAATTTTTGGATGGTTTTAGTACTTTTGGCATGTGAATGTGAAGTAATGTTGTCATATGAACTACATTTGGCATGTTATGTAATGACATGTGTTATAATTTGTTTTATTTTTAAAATTTAAGTTTTGGATGCTTGGAGTACATTTGGCATGTGAAGTAATGTTGTGATCTATATTTTTTTGTTAAATTAAAAGTTAAAAGTTTTGGATGGTTTCAATCTACATTTGGCATGTGATATTTAATGTTAAATGTTTTAATTGGATAGTTGAATTATAATTGGCATGGCATGTGAAGTTTTTAAAACTCAAGTTTTGGATGGTTTCAATCTACATTTCACATGTGATATTTAATGAACTTTAAATGTTTAATGTTTTAATGTTGCACGATATATAATCAAAAGGTTTTTAAAACTTAAGTTTTGGATGGTTTCAATCTACATTTGGCACATGTGGTATATAATGTTAAATGTTTCTAATGGATCTAGTTGAACTATAATTGGCATGGCATGTGAAGTAACGTTGCACGATATATATAATCAAAAAGTTTTTAAAACTCAAGTTTTGAATGGTTTCAATCTACATTTCGCATGTGATATTTAATGTTTTAAATGTTTAATGTTTTAATGTTGCATGATATATTATCAAATTTTTTTAAAATTTTAAAGTTTTGGATGGTTTCAATCTACATTTGGCACATGTGGTATATAATGTTAAATGTTTCTATTGGATAGTTGTTCACTATAATTGGCATGGCATGTCAAGTAATGTTGCACAAATCCCTTTTGGATTTTTGAAGTACATTTGGAATTTAAGATTGCTTTTGATCTCTACATGTACTCTTTTTTGAATGAAAAAATTTCCAATAGGAAGAACATAGCTTTTCAATGCAACTAACCATGTATCAATTGAGCTCTAATTGAAAAAAGAGTTTAAAGAAGTAGATATATGTACAAATTATCCCTTTAATTTTGACTGGAAATATAATTCTAGTACATATATATGTTTGTTGAATTTGGGTCAATGTCGTTAATGCACTCAAATAGGTAGCATTGTTGATTTATTTACACTATGGAAACTTTTTACTAGAAAATCCAACTAGTTTTTCATCAATGCACATAGAAAAACTACTTGGAACAATTAATTTCATTCTAGAACATATCTATCCAATACAAGTAACATTTTTCATCAATGCACATTGAACATATCCGACCATTGGACAAACAAATTTTGTACTATATTTTCAATCAGGAATAGAGATGTGGGTCAAATCCCACCAAAAGTTGGAGAAGTGCTCTGAGTCTCTTGTCTAAAAGGAATCTTCATACAAAACTATACTGCAGATGATTTATTTACATTGTGTCCATACTTTTTACCAGAAAATCCAACTAGTTTTTCATCAATGCACATAGAAAAACTAGTTCCAGTTAATTGCATTTTAGAACATATATATTGAGTACGTAAATAATTTTTCATCAATGCACATAGTAAAACTAGAACAATTAATTTCATTCTAGAACATATATATATATCCAATACATATAACATTTTTCATCAATGCACACGTATAGAAAAGCTACTTTCAGTTGATACTAGAGCACGTGTTTGTACCAAAACAATTTGTACATGTGCAAACACTTGCACAAATAACATAAGAAATTCAATTTTTAGTTGAGTACTGGAAGTTCTAAAACATATTTAATCCAAAGAGAATAAATTGTTGGACAATTCAATCAAAACAATTCTAATGGAATTCCATCTTCAATAATTCATTCATGATCGGATTTTGACATTTTCCATCTCTTAATTTTCGATTTTTTCTTTGATTGAACTTTTATCAACTAACTTTATGCGTGCTACACACACCAAGTGACTATATTGAAAACTTATGGAATCAGGTTCATAGTATTCAAAGTAAACAAAGTCTCCACTATGATGATTTTGTTTGAAAAAATAACCTTTCAGTATAATAGACCTTCTGTCATATTGAAATCCGTGATCATTATAGTTTTGTAATAATTTCATTTTTCGTTCAGTGCAACGCATCAAATAATACTTCACATTTTCATCATTGTCAATAGGTTCAATTACAACAAAAACATCTCCTGCACAATAAAATAAACTTAACAAAATTATACATATTTAAATTTTTTTATAGATCTTTAAATCATTAGAAAGTAATTCAAATGTTACCTTCTCTAACAAGATTAGAAACTCGATCACCATCGGATGATATTGTAGTTTCCTCTTATTTCATTTATTCAAACATTGCAATAGATTTTTCCCTTTGTATTTAGCTCTATATGTTTCCAATCGTTCACATACATTTTGTTTTCACAAACGTCATTGGATTTTGTGTTGTCTATGCAAACATCACAAAAAAAGAATATTTTCTTTTATCCAATGCAAACACATTTCTGGACAACTTTGTTTGAATTGAATGCAATTTTCGAGTCCCTTTTATTGTTTCAACGTCACTTCCAATTGATATATCTACGTCTTCGATCCCAATATGCCAGAGAAAACTTTATATGGAAAATTAGAAGAAGAATTTGTAAATATGATATCAAAATACAATCAAAGATAATCATTGCATGATAAATGTACAATGTTTAAAATTATATTTCCAATATAAATTAAATTGAATGTACCTTCACACTTCCCTTGATGGGTTAGTCTCATGGCTTAGAGCAGCGATGCACCATTGAACAACTTTTTTAGCATTCACAAGTTGGCTTGCAGAGTGGTTCATTTGATATCTTCGAAGTGCTCGTTTTATGCATGCTCCTGCACCGTCATGTTCTCCTTTTCCATGGCCAGTCTCAAAGAAATTCCAACAATGTTTAATGCAGGTTTTCTTATGAAGACAAGACAACCAAAAGAATGATCGTGCAGATTTGAATTGACCTGCGCATCCGTCTGACCATGTCCAATGTTCATTGAATGTTATTCCACAATTTTTCAAGGAATCATAAATTTTTCCAAAATAATGTTGTACAAAACATGTATCATGTATATGATAGTCACTGATATAAAAGTGATATTCTTTAATAATATGTCAATTTTCACGCGTGCTTTCCATATGATCGACATTTTGTTCAACATGTCTATATAGAATATGGACGAGCATGGATACTTGGTCAGAATGATAGTATTCACTCTGAATTTCTTTTTGTGGAACAAATGTGTAGTTTTCTACAAAATAAATCACTTACAAAATGGTCCCTGGTGGAAAAAATTCACAAATTGTTTTGAATTGCAAGTCTTTCCATTGAGCTCTATGGAAATGCTTGGTGTATTTGTAAATTTCTATGTCAAACTTTCTCAAAAAGTCTATCAAAAAAATTTCGTCTTCTAGTAATTCAATTCTTTTAACACTATTTGAACCTTGAATCGATGTATCGATATATTCATATCTCTTCCATTTCACTTTCATGTTGGAAAATGATTGATCATTTATATCAATACAATATTTGTTTTGAAATTTAGTCAAATTTCCACAATCATCGCATTTTTTACCACCAACACATTTCTTTTTGTAAAATAGTTCATCGCTTTCTCTTTCACATAGAATTTGAGATATGAAATCATGGGTAGTGGAAGGAGGAGGTGAATCCTTCCATAATGTTCTACCGAAATCAAGGAATGTGTCATAATATAACTCAAATTCCACATGATAACAACAAAAACAAGTGTCGCGTATGGTGATAGGTTTTACATACCATGGTTTTTGTTGAACAAAAGCACTGAGTGAAACATGAATTTGACGATTCTCTTCTTTGAACTTGTTGAATAACTTTATCTGAGTGGTTTCTAAGAAATATTTTTCATGTTCTTCGTACTGATTTCGTGCTATTCTTCTTCGCATCACATGCCTTGCAATTGGCAAAACCCGCGAATTGTTCTTCCAATATTCATATATTATTTTTTTAACATTTTCTCCAAGTCTATCTTTGTATGGTTGCCTACAAATAGCTCTCCAACAAGCGAGTTCATCATTTACATCTATTTGCAGCCGAAATTTCCGATGTTTGTGCAAATTTTTTCGCGAGGTTCCCAGTGCTTGTGCCATAGATGTTACCAAACGATTCTCTTGAGTACTTGATGAAACCATTTCCATCTGTATTCCTCTACATACAATTGAAACATCTTTCTCTCTAGATCTCTTAATTGACTTTATAGCACTACTCATATTTTTTATCACATCTTCCTTCATTTTTTTTTTATCTTTGGTTGATTTTCGAATACCCAATAGTGTCATAGCTTCTTTTAATTTCCTTAATGATAGGAGACCTTTCAACATTTGAGCCTGAACTGTCACCCGCTCATTTAAGAAATACTTTTCAAAAATGTAGTTAACACGATATCGTATAGCATGGTCAGGTTTTTTATCTCCATATGTGTGAGTGTCAACATTTTCTAACATCTCATTATCGATAGTGATTTCATCTGTACATATTCGAAAAAATAGTACATATTCAATAAATAACTAAATTAATAAATATATCTATAATTTCAATAATATGTGCATGTGTTTAATATATATATATATATATATATATATATATATATATATATATACCTTGTGATTCAATTTCTTTATTTGGATTTCTTTCAATATTTTCACCATCTTCAATCATTGGTTCAATATCTCTTTCACTTTCTCTTTCAAAATTTTGTATCTCATCATCAATGTTTTGAGGAATATCTCTGTCTGTTTACATTAAACAAAATATTTTTCAAATTAGTTCATTAAAGAAAAATTAAGCTTCACATTTTACATTAGGAAAATTTTAAATATATCAATAGATCATAATATTTACATTTACATACCTGCTTCAATTTCTTCTTGAGGTTGATTTTCCTGTTCAATATTTGAGAGGGCTTCTAACTTTCTTTTGCGAAATTGTCTCGTCTCTTATCTACATTCCTCAGGGTCTCTTTTTCGATCATATTTTCTCACACAAGTCCTTCGATTTCCCATTATAATAGGGTATGAAGTTCAAAAAATTTCCTTCAAAAAATTAGACAATAACTCAATTAGAAAAAACATCACAAAAGATTTAATTTAAAAAAATTCATTTTAATTTTTTTGCAAAAAATACATACTCCAATCCAAAACACTTACTTTAAAAAATTCGAGAAAAAAATGTCTTATAAAAATAAAACGAAGCTCAAAAGATTTACTTCAACTCAAAACACATACATACCTCCAAGAAATGTCCTTTGAATGTACGTCCAAGAAAATTCCTTAAGTCCAAAACAATTTTTTGCAAAATCACCGCCTCCAAGAAATGTCCTCCAAGAAAATTCTTTAAACCCAAAACAATTCTTTGCAAAATCAGTCTGCTTCCAAGAAATGCTCTTAAATCCAAACTTTGAAGAAAATTTTTAAACCCAAACCAAGACCTTTGTAAAATCAGATGCGAAATGTGCGAAAATTATGAATGATTTCGTGACAACTTATATTGCTGCAAAATGTGTTTTAGTAAGGGCTCCGCAAAATTTTCCGGCCGACGGAAAATTATACAAAATTTCGGCCGAACTTTTGATTAAAAGTTCGGCCGAACTAACGCGTCACCAATTACGCAAAAACTAGGCTCTGAATACGTTTCTGCAACTTTGGACTGATTAAACTCCATGAAAGCTTTTTAATTAACTGTCGGAACCAAGACAAGCATTTTCAAAATTGAATCTACTTTCAGGAAATATAAATTTTATGGAATTTCATAAATGTTTACTAATTTTAATTATTTTTCTAATAAAATGGGTGCAAACAATTCCTGAGGGTCATTGTGATTCAGTGAAATCAAAATTTTGTATCTCCCAAAATACATTGTAAAAAAAATTGAAAAAATTATGGGGCATTACATTGGTCCGTCATCTCTAATGGGTAGCTTTTAGATTTTTAGTTTATAACTTACATGTTAAGAAATTTGTTGCGTCGCGAAACATATCCAAAATATGCAGTTTTTCGTATTGGACCAGTTCAAAAAATTCTAGTAATTATGATATGCATCCATTGGCTTTGTAAATATGACGAAACCAAAGTAGACTCTGTCTATATTGTTGTAACACAATTTGTTTTCTCAAAAACACAAATTTTCAATGAATACAACATTGCGTCATAACATGAATTCTTATGAATCCTTTGATTGTTAAGAAACACACACTCAAAGAAACGCTAAGTTGACATATCAAATCTACATAAAAAAATTTCAAAAAATAAGTAATAGAAAGCTAACAAAATTTCTGACAACTTTTTTTTTATCGCAAAATGAAATTCTATACAGAAAAATTGTTATAGTTTGCAGAAAGTTGAAGAACAAAAAAAAATGAAATTTTTTTTCTCAAAAAAGGGCAAAAAGTGTAACCCAACTTCAAGTTTTTCACACGGTTAAAAACTGAATGAGAGAAATCATAGAACCCTTTAATGGATTATATATACAATTTGATTATGTACAATATCATTATTGTTAATGGCACAACATTTAACTTAAGAATTATTGTTTCATTGTGTGCTTGAGAATCGAGTTGATATAGCTAGAGATTATTTACAGTTCAAATATTGATAATTTTGTAGTGATAAATCAATTGGGAATATATATTTTGCACTAGAGATAATCAACTTCGAAATTATGTAACTTAATTTAATAGAATGTTTGTCCATAAATGAGATCAAGGATCTTCTAAAATTACAACCACCAGAATATGTTTAGTGTTGCACAACCCTACCTCATAAATATATTATAAGGATAATAGAACAAGGTGGAAAACTCAATTTTTTTATTTACATTGGAATGATTGTATCAATCAACATAACTTAATAACTCACATATATAACATCATTAAAACAATATCTACATTATTGGTCATGCTGGAGCTCGATATTCACATGATCTACATTAATATTATATATTATTTCTTCTTATCTCTCAATTATTTCGGCGAAATCCTGAGAATTAAGCCATTACTTAACACCATCCCTGCGTGCACAATAACGCTACAAAAAGTCTACCGTTGTTAGCATTAGAAACATGAAAAATAGAGAAACATTTTAGATAAAAGTAGATTGCAACAACCCTTCCATTTTGCATACAATCCCTCACTAGACTCAAGGCTAGAGGGTTGTAAAGTTCAAAAAATGAATCTGCAAATCAAATATTACAATTTTAATACTCAAACAACATAGGAACACAAATAAAGAGTCACATGCAAAGGACCGAGATGATTGAACCAACAATTCCAATGAAGCAGTGATCCAACAGTTCCAACAATCTAATATATAATCGATCCAATGTTCCAGTGATCCAATGATACACCTATGCACCTACTAATAAGTACACCTTCTCATAATCTACGCCCTCGGTAAATCATGATCCACCATCCAATAGTGCATTTCGGTAAACCATTTGTAATCCACACGCATGTAAAATCATACCACCTTGTAAAAAACTCGCAATAGTTTTTGAAACTGAGAAATTGTTGGAAATTTAATTCCAACTGCAACTGAAGCAAGAGGAAAGAAATTGAATTATGATATGAATATTTGCAAGACAGTAGTCGCAAAATTCTTTGTTTCATTTACACTCCATCTCGAACTGAAGTTCTGATTTGAAAACACCTGAAAGTCCATTTTTGTTAAAGGTCACAACCCTGTTTTGCAATTAATTTCATGGTCAAACCACGCAACCTAGTTTCTCTGTCCGCGCCCTTATCCTCTGCATCTATCGCATTTAAACCATGCCATGCTGCCATAAAATCCACCCACCAACCATATCATTTAACACCATTCGTTGTTTATTTGAATTGGCCACGTCATTTGGGTGGTCCCTACCACACCTCATCACAAACTCCTCAACCAATCGCGTGTCATTCGCACAAACCCAAGCCTCGTCACCTCACTCTTTACCCGTGCGATGGACTGATCCCCACCACTGCCAATGCAACATGCTCACAACCAATAGTAGGCGTATCACACCGTTTGGGTGCACAGTCACCAGCATCCAAAATGGATGTGATAAAACTTTTAAAACTTTTGAATAAAACTCTGAATTCTGCCAGCGTGTCCCTCATCAACCAATTGGAGCATTATCGCACAAATCCGATGCATAGTTAGCCATCCCAAAATTGGATGCGATAAAATCATTAAAAGGAATTTTATTTTAAGGTTTGGAATGTATAATGTATAAGGTTTTAGAACCTTGGTATATATATGTTTTTTAATACCGTGACATATATTTTTTTAATAATCTTTAGACTTAGGGATATATATAAATGTTTTATATGCGTGTATATTGTAAATATGAAATATTTACAATATATATAACTCATGTGATGTGCATATATATAGCCCAAAAGGAAAAAAGAATAGTGACATTGTGTGTGTGTAAAACAGAGAGCAATACGAACGCAGAGCATTGCAAGCACAGAAAGCCCAAAGGCTATGAAAAATATTGTGTTAGAACAGTGAGATAGAGTTTTGAAAAACGTTGTGTTTTGTAGCAGCAGGAGTATTTTTTTTTAATCCAAAACACAATCGTTATGAAAAAAGAATCCTATTTTGTAACAAAATTTTATGATTAATGAAATAGTATCCTGTCTCACATCTCTGTCCATATTGTCTTTGTTAAATCTCTATGTTAGTAGAGGATCTTGTTTCCTCTCTGGTGTTCAGAATATTCAGAAATTCCAACATGGTATCAGAGCTAGTCCAGGCTCTTTTCATTTTCCAAAGAAGTTGAAGGAAGAAGGAGTTGTTGCAGTTTTTGACCAGAAGTGTGAAGGCTCAACAAAACAAGGTATTTACTAAAACAAAGTTTTGTGTTTGTTTTAAAGAGTGCAGTCCAGAGAATTCTTTTAGAGACAGAGTTCATCTCTCAGCAGTGATAAGGTTTATTTAAATAAAAAAACAGAGTCAAGTTTTTTTTAAGCATAGTTCAGTAAGCTAGCAATTGCAGGAGCCATCACAAGCATGATTATGGGAAATAATCAACTCCCACAGTTCAATGGGAATAACTATGACTGTTGGGAAATCACAATGAGAGCCTTGTTTTCCTCTAAATATTTATGGGATATAGTTGAAAATGGTTTAGAAGAACCAACAGATGAACAAGCATTTAATGCCTTAACACAGGCAGAGAAGGATTTGTTGAAGAGTAATACGAAGGACTCGAAAGCCCTCTTCTATCTCTATCAAGCAGTGCATGAAAGTATATTTCCAAGAATTGTAGCAGAAAAGAGGTCCAAGGATGCATGGGATATTCTCTAGACTGCCTATCAAGGAATGGAGAAAGTAAAGACAACAAAGCTTCAATTAATGAGAAGATATTTTGAAGTCATTTGCATGATAATTTGACACAATAGATTCATTCTTCACATTGTTGATTGGGTTGGTTAACCAAATGAGATATGATGGAGAGACAATAGAAGAAAGAAGAATAGTGGAGAAATTATTGAGGAGCTTACCCTCGAGATTTGATGTGATAGTAACAACCATTGAAGGACAAAGTATCTCTCAAAGTTTACTGTTGATGAGCTTCATGCATCATTGATGACACATGAACAAAGATTGGGTAGGAAAACAAACTCAACTTTGGAGCATGCATTCAAGACTCAAATTTCCTTTGGAAGAGGAAGAGGTCAAGGCAGAGGAAACTACAGAGGAAAAGGAAGAGGCAGAAGCCAAAATAGAGGAATAAAAAACCCTACAAATACAATTGGAAGAGGCAGCAATCAAAGTCAGAATCAAAGACAAGGCAACAGCCAACATGGTGGACGAAATCAAGCACATGGAAAAAGGTATGATAAATCCCATGTCCAATGTCATTACTGTAAGAAGTATGACAATTATGCCAATGAATGTAGGAAGAAACAGAGTGACATGGGTAATAGACCCAGTGAAAATTTTACTAAAGAAAATCTCAGTCAAGAGAACTTGTTTTTAGCATGTAATACGGCTGAACAGAAAAATGAAGATATATGGTTTCTAGACTTAGGATTTAGTAACCATCTGACTGTAAACATCTCTATTTTTTCCATGTTAGATGAAAATGTGAAGTCTCAAGTAACATTGGGGATAGACAATAAAGTCTCTGTCATGGGAAAAGGCAAATTAAGTGTGTTAACAAATAAAGGAGAAAGGAGATCCATATCAGATGTATACTATGTGCCGGGTATGAAGTGTAACCTTTTGCGCATTGGAAATATCATTTAGAAAGGCTACAATGTGTTCTTTGAGGGTGATGTATGTACCATCATAGACATACCACCAAGCAAGAAAAATATTGCACACGTGAAGATGTCAGGAAACGGAATGTTTCCTCTCAAGATGAGAGTAGATTTGAAGAAAGGAGATGCAATGGTAGCAGTGACACAAGAGAAATTCCAAAGAGAAGAAAAAGATGAAAAATATTTATGGCACTTGAGATTTGGACATCTCAACTTTGGAGGTCTGAATTTGTTGCACAGAAAGGGAATGGTAAAGGGATTACCATTGATTGAAAAGGCAGATAGCCTATGTGAAGGTTGCATCTTGGGCAAACAACACAGAGAAATCTTTCCATCAGGAAAGAGCATAAGGGAAAAGGCACCCTTAGAAATAGTCCATTCTAATTTGTGTGGACCAATGCAAACACCATCATTAGCAGGTAGCCACTAAATGCTAACCTTTATTGATGATTACACAAGAAAAACTTGGGTTTATTTCTTGAAGTTAAAGAGCGAAGTGTTTGAGAAATTCTGCCACTTTAAAGTTCTTGTAGAGAATCAAAGTGGGAATCATATTAAAGTCTTAAGAACATACAAATGAGGAGAATATATCTCCAAATAATTTCTACGTTTTTGCAGAGAAAATGGGATACACAAGCAATTTACAGCAAGGTATACACCTCAGCAAAATGGAGTTGCTGAAAGGAAAAATAGAACCATCATGGACATGGTAAGAAGTATGTTGAAAGAAAAACATTTTCCAAATGAATATTGGACTGAATCTATACATTGTGCAGCATATGTGCTAAATAGATGCCCAACAAAGAGTGTAATGAACAGAGTTCCGAAAGAATCATGGAGTGGCATAAAACAATTTGTTACCGACATGAGAGTTTTTGGTCGTGTGGCTTATGCACAGATTCCAGATCAGTTAAGGAAGAAGTTGGATAGTAAAGGGGATAATTTCAAATTTTTTGGATACAGTGAAGAATCCAAAGCATATAGATTGTATCACCCATCTAACAAGAAATTTATGATAAGCAAAGACGTACAATTTATTGAAGAAGAAGCTTGGGATGGAAGCATTGAGAAAACAATGAATGTAAAAAGTTGTTTGTCTCATGATGATGATGAGGAAGAAATGGCTGAAAGACGTCCCTCATTAGCAGCACCACCTCCACCAACACAAGGACATCAAGGGACACCACAAGCAGGTATGAGAACACCCTTGAGAAGTGATGAAAGTGCTTCTCCAAGCACATCACAAGGAGAAGATTCGAGTGCTTCTACAAGCACAAGTTTAGCAAGTGAAAGAGGAACCAGATTCAAAAGTATGAATGAAATTTATGAACAAGAAAAAGGTATGAACTCCTTATTTGCATTGTACTTTCATGTAGAATATCATATTAATTTTGAAGAAGAAGTAAAAGATAAGAAATGGATAGATGCTATGGATGAAGAAATAAATGCCATAGAGAAAAATAAGACATGGGATTTAGTTGATCTCCCAAAAGGCAAGGAAGTAATTGGAGTAAAATGGGTTTATAAAACCAAGAGAAATGCTGAAGGTAAGATTGAAAGGCACAAGGCTAGACTTGTTGTCAAAGGCTACAAGCAGCAACAAGGAAGAGACTATGAGGAAAATTTTGCACGAGTTGCAAAAATGGAAACAATTAGAGCAGTGTTGTCCATAACAGCACAACACAAGTGGAATGTTTACCAAATGGATGTGAAATCAACATTTCTAAATGGAGTATTGATGGAAGAGTTTTATGTTGAACAACCTCTGGGCTATGAGAAAGAAGACCAAAGCACAAGGTATGCAAATTGAAAAATATCTGTATGGGCTGAAACAAGCACCAAGAGCATGGTACAATAGGATAGATTCTTATCTACTAGAAAATGTGTTTGAGAAATGTGAAGGAGAACCCATATTATAAATCAAAAAGAAAGATGGTAATATGCTCATTTTTGTTTTTTATGTTGATGATGTGATATTCACAAGTAATGATTCTTACCTCATTGAGAATTTTAAAACATTCATGAAGGAAGAATTTTATATGACTGATATGGATTGCTGAGATACTTCTTAGGAATAGAAGTAGATGAAAATGAAAATAAAATTTTGATTTCTCAAGGAAAGTATGTTAAAGAAGTTTTGGAAAGATTTAACATGCAGGATTGCAAGGCATCAATTACTCCTACAGTGATGGGATTGAAACTAAGCAAAGAAGACAGTAGCAAGGATTTTGATCCAAGTATGTATAAGAGCATACTTGGCAGCCTCATGTATTTGACTGCAACTAGGTCAGATATTATGCATGTTGTAAGTTTAATTTCTAGATTTATGGAAAGGCCAAAGGAGGCACATTCGCAAGCAACAAAAATAATTTTGAGGTATGTTAAAGGAACAAAGAGGTATGGTATTTTATACACCACTTCAAAAAATTATAAATTGATTGGATATACAGACAGTGATTGGGATGGAAGTATAGATGACAGGAAAAGCACCTCTGGATCTGTTTTTCATATGGGATCAGGAGCCATTTCATGGGCTTATAAGAAACAACGAATTGTCGCTTTATCAACAGTAGAGGCGGAGTATGTGGTAGCTACAGCAGCAGCATGTCATGCAGTATGGATGAGGAGAATGTTGAGAAGTTTGTGTCATGAACAGATAAAAGGAACAACAATTTATTGTGATAATAGCTCAGCTATAGCTTTATCCAAGAATTCAGTATTTCATAAGAGGACCAAACACATTGATTCCAAGTACCACTACATCAGAGAGTTAGTGAGCAATGGAGAAATTGTTTTACAACATTGTAGAACAGAAGAGAAGTTTGCTGATATATTGACAAAACCATTGCGGCAGAAGAGTTTTAATTACCTAAGAAAATGTCTGCGTATGGAAGAAAGTAGCAGTTGTAATTCCAACTGCAACTGAAGCATGAGGACAGAAATTGAATTCCAATATAAATCTTCGAAAGACAACAACAACAAAAAGTCTTTGTCCACGCCCTTATCCTCTGCATCTACCACATTTAAACCATGCCATGCCACCATAAACTCCACCCACCAACCATATCATTTACCGCCATTCATTTTTTATTTGAATCGGCAACGTCATTTGTGTGGTCCCTATCACACCTCGTCACAAACTCCTCAACCAATCGCTTGTTGTTTGCACGAACCCAAGCCTCGTCACCTCACTCTTTACCCGCGCGATGGACTGGTCTCCACCACTGCCAACACAACACGCCCACATCACACTAGCATAAAAAATGGATGCGATAAAACTTTTAAATGTTTTGAATAAAACTTTGAATTCCGCCAGTGTGTTCGTCGTCGACCAATCAGAGCACTACCATGCAAATCCGATGCACAATTAGCCATCCCAAAATTGGATGCTATAAAATCATTAAAAGGAATTTTATTTTAAGGTTTGGAATTCGTGATGTATAAGGTTTTAGAACCTTGGTATATATATGTTTTTTAATGCTGTGGCATATATTTTTTAATAAGATTTAGACTTAGGTATATATATATAAATTTTTTATATGCATATATATTGCAAATATGAAATATTTACAATATCTATATATATATATATATATATATATATATATATATATATATATATATATAACTCATGTGATGTGCATATATATAGCCCAAAAGGAGAAAATGAAAGTGACATTGTGTGTGTAAAACAAAGAGAAATACAAAGACAGAGCATTGTAATCATAGAAAGCCCGAAGGCTAAGAAAAAGACTATGTTAGAACAGTGAGACAGAGTTTTGAAAAATGATGTGTTTTGTAGCAACAGGAGTTTTTTTTTAATCTAGAACACAAAATTTCTGAAGAAAGAATCCTATTTTGTAACAAAATTTTATGATTAATGAAATAGTGTTCTGTCTCAAATCTCTGTCCATATTGTCTTTGTTAAATCTCTGTGTCAGTAGAGGATTTTATTTCCTCTCCGTTGTTCGGAATATTCAAAAATTCCAACAGAAATGGTGTGGCTTAGTTTTGGAACTCCTAATTTCATCTGTTTATGTATATGCCTAAGAATATTCCAAGTTTATTAAATCTGTGATACATGAGGATCTTACCCTCAAGTCAAAACTCCTTTTGACTAGAGCTAGGGGTTTCATTTACCATAAGAGTTGGTTCTCTAAAAGAGTGGATTTAACCAATTTAATGTGTTTTCCTATATCTCTCGGGATGGATTTGTAGGTATATGTATACATATTATTGCGAGATCAGAGTAGCATAGTAAGAGCATAGTGATAATAAGCTCAGGAGAGATAGCGTTGATTTTTGATCCACATAGGATCAATGATCCATTAATGGACACTAAGGGATTTGTCTTAAAGTATCCATCATCAAACAAGAGAGAGAGAGACCAAGTTGGAAGAACGATACTGAACCAAAGGAGTGAGAGATCATAAATTAATCTAGAGGTGAAAGTTGAGGCATGCGAAACACACTTAGTTTTTGAATTTTGGATGGAAGCTTGTTAGATAATAGCATCGGGGAATGAAAATTGATGGAGGCAGGAGATGGAACAAAACCGTCTAGTATGAAGGTTGAAATCCTGGAGGGGATTATGAATTATAACTATTAAAACCCACAAGGAAGTGTGGATTGTTTTTCTAACAGAGTGGTAATTGACATGGATTTTCCCATTTCCCTATTCTGTTAGAGCCTCGAGGAGTTCATAATTAAGCGTCGAGCATTGAGTGGGGTTGACAGGAAAATCATAAAGTGGTGATAGGCAAAGAATTCAACCAAGTGGAAACAAGTGGAGGTTCCACAAAATTGGAGCTCGAGCTAGTGAGACCTACACCCAGAAGTTGCAAGCTGGGAAGATTTGGAGATTTGAAACTGAGTATAAGCTTGAAAAGGCCCAACGATTAGCTTATTTCTCTTTTCGAGTGAATTATGTTAGTTGTGAGAGAAAAATAATCTATTGACAAAACCCCATAACATAAATATGGACTCGAGAACCCAGAAGGGCGAAATTTTGTAAGTTATTTTATTTAAGTGTCAAGGACCAAGTGACCAAGGACTTTCAAGTGATGGTGATGGAAATAATTTTCGTTCCTCAGATATTTTAAGCATTGAATATTGTGGGGTCCTCAAGGAGAGTGAGTTCATTGGAGAGGTTATAATAGAGGAAATATAGTGTGGATTGAACCATACCCAGAATCCTGGAACACCTGAAATCACACAAGTTTTTGTAATCAAGAGTTAGGCTTTGGGTAGCGGGATATATGTATAAAGGTTGCACCTTATAATTATAGTTGTACACATCTATCAATAGCCAAGGTTTATGTTAAAGAAGGCTTGACTTTGGGGGCTATTCAAAATGAGAAAAAAGGTTGGAGGGGAAAATAATAAAAGCACCAAGAGGCTCCTCCAACTGTATTATAAAAGGGATTTATATCCCAATAAAGTTGATTTCACAGGGATGAAGGAAGCGCTTTTTGGCCAGAGTAGGACTGGTCACTTTGGGTAAGCAAGCTCACATTTAGGATCACATAAGGTGGCACCAGAGCTTGAATTCTCTGAAAATATCAGTGTAGAGAAAGCAGAAAGTGGAGTTGCGGCAAAACCAGCTCTCAAGGAATCTGAAGAAGGTATATTTTTTCATTCTGCAATTTATATTTTTTCTTGAAGATTGAGGACCACAATGTAAAGCGTGAAAGAGGAGCGCTGAAGTTTTGGAAGGAGAGGGAGCAGAACATTTTGAGTCAAGGATATTGAAGAACTATAATAGTGGAGGCAGAGTTGGCATATATAAAGCTATTAAAAATGGAAACAAAGTAAGATTATATTACAGTTTTTTTTGTATATATTTTACAATAAGTTGAAGTATGAGAGAATTTTTGAAGCTTTCTTTTAAGAAAGGAAGGAGAGATAGTAGACAGAGTAGGCTTGCATTCTGATGCAACAATGTGGAGACATAGTAGGGAGATGAAAAAAATGATATACTTTTGAAAGAGAATTGGTTCAAAGGAGTGGATCAACAAGAATATTATTGAGGATCTTGGTAAATATATTATAATTTTTTGATTTGTGTTACCTCTGGTCATAAAGAACTTTGGTTGCATGTTGGAATAATAATTAGGAAGAAAATTAGAAAGGTTGTAAAGAGAATAGGAAACAATAGACTCTTAGAAGAAATAGGAATCGTGACAGAACCCAACAAGGATATGGAGTAAGCCTAAGTAAAGGAGAAGAGAGAAGTGATAAGGGGAAAGTGCAACAACCTAACAATTTTTGAAGCTGAGGAGTAGATGTGCTATGGAGAAGGAGAAGAGGTTCTACAACAGAGAAATAGAATAAGGGAAGCTTCCAACAAGTAACAGTTGGATATAAGTTGTCACAGAAGTTAATTCCATAATGAGTGTGGGTATAATTTCTTGGAGAAAGAGAGGAAGAAGTTCCAAAGAAATAACTACAGATACTAAAAGGTTGAGCTTAGAAGGAAGCTTAGGGAGTTATTGATAGCAGGTGTAGGACTTGCTACGAGAAAAAGGCTTGTTGCAACTCACAGGTGAACAATAAGAATTCACAACAAGAACAAACATAAGTTAAAGTGACTATTAGTGGTCATATGAGTGGGTTTAGGAAAGAATCACAGTTGAGGAGAAAGGAATTCCAAAGAAGTTGGCATAGGGAAGATGAGGGACGAAGAGCTCAAGGGAGAGATGAAGGAGTTGAATGCATAATTTTATCATTTGAGGAAACTATTATAAGACTAGGGATATGGATGGACAATGAGACAAAAGAACATGAGATGGCCTCTATTACAAAAATATTTGAGGCAGATAATGTATATTAAAGTGAGAAAAGAACTTATAGAAGTTGAGTATAATTTATTATTTGTGGACGATGCTTGTACGTTGTTGAAGAAGAATCCAAATATGTGGAGGAAAGTTTTCATAATAATTTAGTGAACTACTGGATTATCTCAGACCAACATAAGGATGTGTTTGCTGAGGCATCAACCGAGGTTGACGAACCTCATGATTTTAAACCTAATGATTTTTTTGTGGATGTAGGTAATGAACAACATTCAGTTGACATATTTTTGCAGGTTGATGAAGAATTGAAGTTGTTCGAGGAGATGGATGACATTGAGGAATTCCTACTTGAGAAATTTTTTGCAGATGTTAGAGTTGGAAAACTATTGAAAACTTATATAGAGGATGATAATGATAATTTTGGAGAAAAATGAACCAATTCCATGACAGAGGAATCTGAGTTGAAAATTAGTGTGGGAAGTAATTTTGCAGTAGGGCTAGAATTTTTAGAGGATTGGTTGGACAATCCAGGGCCAATTGAAGAAGGAAGTGAAAACAAAACAAGTTCCAATAATTTTAAGGATCATTAGGAGAAGGTATTGCAGAAAAAAATGGGGAATGAAAATAACATATTTCAACAAGAAGACGGAAAATAAATGCGGAGCATGAACCAGCCTGAAGATTAGCTCAACATGAAGATCGAAGAGATGAGAAATCTGATGTTGAAAGAACCTAAGTAGAAGAGGTGTTTAAGGAAAAGGAAATTAAGGGATAGAATATTTCAGATGATGGAGAAAGGTTATATCAGCAAGGAAGGAAGAGAACTACAACATAATGTAGGGAAACCTGGGGGGATGAATAAGACAACATCAGAGAAACAACATGACAGAGAGAAGGATCAACTGCTGAACAAATTTTGGGATTCAAGAAAACGTAATTTCTCAACACGTACTCAGGAGACCATGGATTTTTTTTCACCTTGGGAGTATGATGCAAGAGCATCTTACCCTCAAGTCAAAGCTCCTTTTGACTAGACCTAGGTTTTTCATTTACCACAAGAGTTGGTTCCCTAAATGAGTGGATTTGTTTAATTTAATGTGTTTTCCTATATTTATAGAATAATTGTACATAAATGATTAACATGAGGATTGATGTAATCAAATCTTCGCTAAATGAGAGATCGCGAGATTATTTTGGAGAGTTAGAGAGATTTAGGAGTTAGTTAGATTTTTAGAGGATTTTTGTGGATCTATAGAGGCCATATTTAGAGATTGTTGAAGGAGTTATGGATCTAAACTAACTCTGGTTTAGGGTCCCCTTTTTGTATATAATTTGTAGACAAATTATTAATCATAAGGAGGAATAGGAAGAGATCCAACAAAAATCTAGAGAAGCATAGAGGCCTGATGTAAATTCAGGCCAAGGGTATTTTAATTGTGTGTGTATAATATGGAATTAATATTTTTAAAGTACAATTGAAGTACGAGTCTCTCCCGATTATTAGATTTTGTGTAATTGGTTATACATCCTGAATATGTATAATGCACAGTCATCTAATATTGTAGGTGTGGATGAAGCTCGGGAGGCATATTTAGGTATATGTATACATATTGTTTCCATATCAGAGTAATGCAGTAGGAGCGCAGTGATAATAAGTCTAGGAGAGAACTTGACTATTGATCAACATAATATTAATGATCCATTAATGGAGTCTACGAGAGTCTTTTGAAAGTATCCATCATTGACATAAAGCGAGAGAGAGAAAGAGAGAGAGAGAGAGAGAGACCAAGCTTGAAGAAAGAGACTAAACCATAGGAGTTGGAGATAATAAATTAAACTTGAGGTGAAAGTTGAGGCATAGAGATGAAACACACTTATTTTTTAAAATTTGGATGGAATCACCTTATATAAAAATGTCAGGGAATGAAAATTGATGAACCGGGAGATGGAATAAGAGTGTGAGGCTAGAAGGTCGGAAGCTAGTAAGATCTTATGAATTATAAGTATTAAAACTTGTCGGGCACCAGGGATCGTTATCTAACAGAGTGGCAGTTGATAGGGATTTTTTGCTTCCCTATTTCGTTAGAGCCCATAGGTGTTCATGATTAAGTGTCAGGAATTAAGTGCATATGACAAGAGAAATCATAATGGTGGCGATATGCAAAGAATTTAACCAAGTGGTGACAAGTGGAGGTTCCACAAAATTATATTTTGGGCCAACGAGACCCACAATCGGAAGCTGTGAGCTGGGAAGATTTACAGAGCTGAAATCGAGTATAAGCCTAAAAAGGCCCAACACTTAGTCGATTTTTCTTTCCGAATAAATTTTTTCAGTTGTGGGAGTGGGGGTCGTCTATTAATAAAAACCAGAAACAAAAATCTAGACCAGAGAACCCAAAAGGGTGGAATCCTTAAGTTATTGTAATTAAGCACCAACGACCAAGGGACGAGGTACCGTTAAGTGACAGCGACGAAAATACTTTCCTTTCCCCAGATCTATTAAGCGACAGATATTGTGGGGTCCTCAAGAAGTGTGAGTGCTTTGGTGAGGTTACCATAAAGGAAAGACAGTACGAATTGGACCATACTCGGAATCCCGGAACACGCGGAAGTGCGAAAGTTTTTGTAATCAAGAGATGGGATCCGGGTAGTGGGATATATGTACAAAGGTCGCGCCTTATCATTGTAGTGGTCCACATATATAAGTGACCAAGGTTTATATTAAAGAAGGCTTGACTACAGGGTCTATTCAAAATAAAAGGAAAGGTTGGAATGCCAAAATTAATAAAAGCATCGAGAGAGTAAAAGAGGAGCTAAAAGGGAAATATTGTAAATAAAGTCTTTCCATCTGGGGGCTATATATGACGGGACTGAAACTCGGTGGCTTTGTTACAACTCTTTCGGCTCCTCCAATTGCATTATTAAAGGGAATTGTATCCCGATAAAGTTAATTTCGCAGGGCTGAAGGAAACACTTTTTGGCCAGAGTAGGACTGAGCACTATGGGTAATATGGTCAAATTAGGGCTTGCATCAACCTGGAACTTCCATGTAAAGTTTTTTATTTAAAAAAAATAAATCGTGCAAGCTATGTTCTAAAATACAAAAGTATAAAAATATTAGAATTATAATTAAAAAAAAACTAAATACAAAACATTATAAAATTTAAATTAAATTATTTTTAAAAATTAAATTCAACGCATTTAAAATTTAAATTAAATAATTTTAGATTGCTGATTTTTTTCGTTAGACCACTAGCACACTTAACATGTGGTTTGAGTAGCCCTACACACTGGTATCTAAGCCATGAAAATCACGTGGACCTCACACATGACATGGGTCACACCAACCCTTTAGCATAATTAGATTTTTCCACATAGAATTTCAAACAAATAGCCTTTACCACTGTGACTTAACATAAAACCTTATCACCCTATATTATACCCTTAGCATAATTAGACCACTAAGTGTCTTAACATAACACCTTGTCACTCTCTATTCTACCCTTAACATAATTAAATTTTTCCACATAGAATTTCAAATGAGTATCCTTTACCACTAAGTATCTTAACATAAAACCCCTCTATTCTAATCAAAGTAGACTAATAATTTTAAAGTAATATTTAGAAAATTAATTTTTAATCTCTTTAAAATCTACTATCTTCAAATAATCCTTTATTTTCAGAAGTCCCTTTAGTTGATTTTGCATTTTTCGCAGGCCTAATAGATTTTATGCCCAATTTTTTTTTTCCATAAAATCTCATGACATGTTGATGTTGAACTCACAAGGAGCATATATTATGCCAGAAAATACATACCAACCTCTTTTCCCACCTTTATTTTGGACTCATCGATAATACGGATCATCCTTATAGAGACAACAATAAGAAATTGCCGCAGGGAGATGAAGGAAGTGTGAGGGAAATTCTTGGATTTACATCAACCCTCTAAAATATTCGTTAGAAGTAAATGTAAAATAAATGAAGGATCACAGGTAAAGGAAAATTGGGGAAGATATATGAGGTATGAGATATGTGAAAGACTACAGAACAAAAGAAAATCGGGGCAAAGATACGACGAAAATGTGGAAAAATAGATTATATGAATTGGTCAGAAAAACTAATGTAAAATAATTAATGACTGCATAAGAGGACAGAAAAAAGTAGAGATACGAAGAAGATATAGAGAAATGTGTGATATGAATTTAAGAAAAATGATACGGAAGAAGAAGATCGTTGAAGGGCTATCGATTTAATTTTTTTTTAGTTTTTTAAAATTTCTTTCCCTGTTTTAAATTTTTTCTTCACTTTATATGTGAAAAAAAAAATTGGAACTATCTAATTGCATAACCAATTACTGGTGAATGGTGGCCGTCCACTATCAATAAATGTTATCTATAGTGACTTTCCCATGTGAAGAAATTTGAGATGTATGTTGGAATTTTCTAAGTAATTCTAACACACAGAGGAATAAAACAATTCCTCTTCTACAGCACAGAGATAAAAAAAATTAAATTGCAGACACAGAGAGATGAGGTATAACACTGCTATTTCATTAAAAACATAAACTATGTTACAAAATGAAATTCTTCAGAACTTCTTTTGTTCTGGATTCACATAATAAAATTGCTTGCTGCTACACACACGTCTCACTTTTTCACTGTTTCACTCACCCATGACATCTATATATATATATGAAACATTACAATATTATATATTATAAATATCTCATATTTTTAATATATAATCAAAGCTAAAGCTCTAAATGTACCACGGTAAATAAAATTAACATGGCGTTAAAAACTCTAAAACATTGTGCGGGAAATAATAAAAAAACATTATAATAAAAAAAACTTTATTCCCTTGTGCTTTCCGGGGGCTGCTTGGAGTTCATTCACGTGAGTTCCATTCACCTCCCGGAAATACTTTGGTGGGTCCCAAAAATGGGTGATGTCATTCATTTCAGGGGTTGTCTTCTTCTTTGTTGTTGAAGCCTGCTGCTCCCCCTGGAATGTTGTTGCCTCTGCCTTAAATGGAGTTGGCGGGTCTTCAATGCAGTAGTTGAGTGCGGATAAGAACATGGGTGCTGAGACTTGAATTCAGGAGGTTTCGTGTGGATCAAAACTGGAGATTTCCACTGCCTTTACTGTCATTTCCCAAATTCTTATCAGTCTTAAATTCTTGCTGGTGTTTGCCGTCTGTCAATCCCATCAAATTAAATTTTCCATCCTGCTGTTTGTGTGGGAAGTTGGAATTAATATTCCAACACTCCCCCTTAATTTCAACGGCTGGGTTTTCTTGCATACCCAGGAATTTCCTTAAATAATTAAAACTTTTCTATGTTAATGGCTTTGTCAAAATATCAACAAAATTCTCTTCTATCCTGCAGTGCTACAAAACAATTTCGCCATGATTAACCAGTTCTCGTATAAAATGAAATTTTGCATCAATATGCTTTGTTCTCTTATGGAAGACAAAATTATTTGATAAATCTATTGCTGAGCTGTTATCACAATAAATTGTCGTTCCTTCATCCTGCTCATGACATAAATCTCTTAGCATTCTTCTCATCCATACTGCTTGGCATGCTGCTGCTGTTGCTGCCACATATTCTGCCTCTACTGTTGATAAAGAAACTATTGGTTGCTTCTTGGAAGCCCATGAAACAGCTCCCAATCCTAAATGAAACACATATCCAGATGTGCTCCTCTTGTCATCTACACTTCCAGCCCAATCACTGTCAGTGTAACCAGTCAATTTAAAATTTTCAAATGGGGAGTAGAAAATACCACACCCCTTTGTTCCATTCACATACCTGAGAATTCTCTTGGCTGCCTGCCAATGAGTCTCTTTCGGCTTTTCCATAAATCTAGAAATTAAAATTACAGTGTGCATTATATCCGGCCTAGTTGCAGCCAAATAGATGAGGCTGCCAACTATTCTCTTATACAATGTCAGATAAAAATTTTTGCCGCTGTCTTCTTTGCTTAATTTTAACCCCATGACAGTTGGAGTTACAACTGCCTTGCTGTTTTGCATGTTGAATATTTTCAACACTTCTTCAACATATTTTGTTTGGGAAATAAAAATCCCATTTTCATTTTTCTCTACTTCAATTCCAAGAAAATATCTCAAAAACCCAAATCAGTCATTTCAAACTCACTCTTCATGACTGCTTTAAAATCAACAATGAGAGAAACATCATTACCAATAAAAATTAAATCATCTAAATATAAAACAACAATAAGAATCTTACCATCATTTTCTTTTATGTAGAGTGTGGGTTCTCCATCACATTTCTCAAATCCATTTTCTGTCAGGTAAGCATCTATCCTGCTGTACTATGCTCTCAGTGCTTTCTTCAGCCCATAAAGAGCTTTCTTCAACTTGCATACTTTGTGCTCTTGGCCTTCAATCTCATATCCCAAAGGTTGTTCAACATATACCTCTTCTTTCAACACTCCATTCAGGAATGCAGATTTCACATCCATTTGATAAACCTTCCATTTATGTTGTGCTGATATGGACATCATTGTCCTCACTGTTTCCATCCTTGCAACCGGTGCAAAGGTTTCTTCATAATCTCTACCTTATTGCTGCTTATAGCCTTTGACAACAAGTCTTGCTTTGTGCCTTTCAATCTTGCCTTCAACATTTCTCTTGGTCTTATAGACCCATTTTACTCCAATCACTTCTTTACCTTTAGGGAGATCCACTAACTCCCATGTATTACTCTTTTCTATTGCACTGATTTCTTCATCCATTGCTTCAAACCATTTTTCTTCTTTTACAACTTCTTCAAAATGAATTGGGTCATCAACATGCCAATACAAAGCAAATAAATAATTCAAACCGGCATTATCATTTACCTCTCCTTTTTCATAAATCTCACTCAGATTTCTGAATCTCGGTCTTCTTGGTGTATTTGGAGTTCCAATTGAACTCGATGGAGTTTCAGTTCCCTGTGGTGTGCTTAAAGAAGCACTTCCTTGATTTCTCAAGGCTGTTCTATTTCTAGCTTGTGGTGTGGTTTTTTGTGCTTGTGGTGGTGGAGGAGGAGCAACCAAGGAGGGATTTTCAGCTTCTGTCCCTTCCTCTTGTCCTTCGTGAGACACACATGTCTTCACATTCACCATTTTCTCTAAACTTCCATCCCAAGCTTATTCTTCAATAAACTTCACATCTCCGCTTGTTATTACTTTCTTGGTGGATGGATTATAGAGTTTGTATGCTTTGGAATCATCACTGTATCCAACAAAGATACATTTCTCCCCCTTACTGTCCAATTTATTTATCAATTGATCCAGGACATGTGCAGAAGCCACACATCCAAATACTTTAATGTGGGTGACATGCTGCTTTATGCCGCTCCAAACTTCTTCCAAAACTCTGTTCATGACAGATTTGGTTGGGCATCTATTCAAGATGTACACTGCACAATTGACAACTTCAACCCAATACTCATTTGGCAATTTTTTTGTCTTCAATATACTTCTGACCATGTCCATGATGGTCCTATTCTTCCTTTCTACAACACCATTTTACTGAGGTGTGTACCTTGTGGTAAACTTCTTATGTATGACATTCTCCCTACAGAATTGTAGGAACTCTTTGGAGATGTATTCTCCACCTCTTTCAGTTCTCAGCACTTTGATGTATTGCCCACTCTACTTCTCAACATGAGATTTCAAGTGGCAGAACTGTTCAAACACTTCACTCTTCTGTTTCAAGAAATACACCCATGTCTTTCTGGTGTAATCATATATGAATGTCAAAACATATTTGTTGCCAGCTAAAGATGGTGTTTGCATTGGTCCACACAAATTTGAATGGAAAATTTCTAAGGGTGCCTTTTCCCTTATACTCTTTCCTGCTGGAAAACTCTGTTTGTGTTTTTTTTCCCAAGGTGTAGCCTTCACAAAGGTTGTCCAATTTCTCAATCAATGGTAATCCTTTTACCATTCCCTTTTTGTGCAACAAGTTCAGGCCTCCGAAATTGAGATGTCCAAATCTCAAGTACCATAGCTAGTTTTCATCTTTCACTTCCTCTTGAAAGACTTCTTGTGTTACAGCTACTACATTTCTTCTTTCCTTAAAGTCTAATCTGAGCTTGAGAGGAAAAATCCTATTTCTTGTCATCTACACCTCTGCAATGACTTTCTTGCTTGGAGGTATGTCCATGATTGTGCACACATCATCTTTAAAAAATAATTTGTAGCCCTTGTCAATCATCTTTCCAATACTCAAAAGATCACATTTCAATCCAGGTACATAATATACATCCGGCACAAACTTTTGTTCTCCATTTCTTCCCAAGATACTGACTCTGCCTTTTCCCTTGACAGAGATCTTACTATCCATTCATGTTGTTACTTCAGATTTAACATTTTCATCCATATTGGCAAACATTGCTATGTTTCCAGTCATGTGGTTACTGCAACTTGAGTCTAAGAACCATACATCATCTCGTCTATCTTGTGCTACATTACAAGTTAATATCACATTCTTCTCGTTCTTTTCTTCTTTTGCAAAATTAGCATTCTGCCTATTATTCATGTCATTTTTCTTTTTCCTACATTCATTGGAATAGTGCCCATATTTCTTGCAATAATGACATTGGACTTTGGATTTATCATACCTTTGTCCATGAGCTTGATGTTGGCTTGAGCCTTCATTTTGGTTCTGATTACTGCTCCTTCCATTCGAACTTGCAAGGTTGTTTCTTTGTCTGTTTTGGCTTCTGCCTCTTCCTCTGTTTTTTTCTCTTCCTTGACCTCTACTTCAGCCAAAAAAAAATTTAGTCTTAAAAGCTTGTTCCAATGAGGAATCTGTTCCTCTGTTCAGTCTGTGTTCATGAGACATCAGGGATGCACTTAGCTCATCCGATGTAAATTGTGAGAGATCCTTTGTCTCTTCTATTGCCACTACTATGGCATCAAATCTTGAGGGTAGACCTCTTAAGGTTTTCTCCACAATTCTTATGTCTTCAAGTGTCTCTCCATGAGACCTTATCTAGGTAACCAACCCAATAAGTTGTGTGAAGAATGAATATATATTTTCAGACTCTTTCATATAGAGAGTTTCAAAATCTCTCCTCAACATTTGGAACTTTTCTGTCTTCACCTTCTCCATGCCTTGATAGGTTGTCTTGAGAATATCCCACGCCTATTTAGACTTTTTTGCTACTGAAATCCTTGGGAAAATAGTCTCATGTACAGATTGAAAGAGAAAGAAGAGGGCTTTGGAGTCCTTCTTCCTATTATATTTTAACAAATATCTTTCTTCTGCTATCAAAGAAGCCAATGCTGTTGCATCTACTGGTTCTGGGTGGCCATTCTTAACTAGTTCCCATATGTCCTGTGAAGCAAACAAAGCTCTCATAGTGATAGCCCAATATTCATGATTCTTCCCGCTAAACTATGGAAGTTGGGGATTTCTTAGACTGGTGCCTGTTGCTGCCATTATTGACTGTGTTAGAAAAAACAAAAAAACTCTTTTGACTGTGTAAACAAATATAAGCTTTCTCTATTGTAGAAATCTGCTTCAATAAACTTCTTACATCTTCTATAGTGAAGAGCGATCTCTACTTCTTTCATTGAGTGCCTAGACTAGCTTCGATACCATGTTGGAATTTTCTGAGTAATTCTAACACACAGAGGAATAAAAAAATCCTCTTCTACAACACAGAGATTAAAAATAATAATAATAATAATAAAAATAAAATAAAAATAAAAAATTAAATCAAATTGCAGACACAGAGAGATGAGGTATAACACTGCTATTTCATTAAAAACATAAAATCTGTTACAAAATGAAATTCTTTAGAACTTCTGTTGTTCTGGATTCACACAATAAAGTTGTTGGTTGCTACACACGCAACTCACTTTTTCACTGTTTCACTCACACCAAAAAATAAATTTCTCTTTGTCTCTGTTTCTGCCTTTTGGAAAATTTCAATACACAACAACTACACAATACAATGCACTCACGGCATATATATATGAAACATTACAATATTATATATTTTAAATATCTCATATTTATAATATATAACCAAAGTTAAAACTCTAAATGTACCACGGTAAATAAAATTAACCTGGCGTTAAAAACTCTAAAACATTGTGCGGGAAATAATAAAAAAACATTACAATAAAAAAAACTTTATTCCCTTGTGCTTTCTGGGGGCTGCTTGGAGTTCATTCATGTGAGTTCCAATCACCTCCCGGAACTGCTTTGGTGGGTCCCAAAAATGGGTGATGTCTTTCATTTCAGGGGTTGTCTTCCCCTTTGTTGCTGAAGCCTGCTGCTCCCCCCGGAATGTTGTTGCCTCTGCAGAACACGGGTGCTGAGACTTGAATGCAGGAGGTTTTGTGTGGATCAAAACTAGAGATGTCCACCGCCTTTGCTGTCATTTCCAAAATTATTATCAGTCTTAAATTCTTACTGGTGTTTGCCATCTTCCAATCCCATAAAATTAAATTTTTCGTCCTGTTGTTTGTGTGGCCACTTGGAATTAATATTCCAACAATGTATTGAAAGATGATGAAAAATGATATTTTTAAAAATTCCACAGAGGAGTCCTAACTCGACCCATGATGAAGTGGTGACCACGTTTACGCCAGTGACAGCTGATGTTGACTGTTGGAATTTATTTTTGCTAAACTTATGTTCAACCTTGCTGGCAAGCACTTCGTCCTCACTCGAGTTACGACTACAAATTCGAAGAAGCTTCCTTTTGGAGGTTACCTGCTAAGTCTGCAGTATCGCTCTGGCTATGCTGCTATTCTGTCAACAAATCCTAGTTACGGAGAAACATTAAGTATCTTGCCATAAGTTAGTTAATGGCTAGTTTATTGTCCATTTGGTTCATTAAATATCATTATATTCTTATCCAACAAACAATAATTGTGTCAACAAACAATAATGGTGTCATTTCTAAAGGCTGAGGAGTTCTTTAGATGGTAAAAAGTGGGTAGAATTCGGTCATTTGTTTTTAATTTCTAAGTGGTAGTTGTGTTTGGACCATGTATGTTTTGTTAGGAGTTGTCTAACGAGACACAAGAATTTCCCAGATTGTCAAAATTGGTTGGAATCTGGACCAAATTTGTTTAAGAAATCTTACAGTAACAATGTTTGAATCATGATTTTGATGGTGGAAATGGATTCAGCACCATCAAAAACCTCTAGAGCACTCAAAATATTAAAGTTTGATAGTTATAAAGTGGATTTACAAAAATTCCTTCGGAATTTTCTTAAAATCTTACAAGAATTTCCATGATTTTCAGGGAAAAAAGCAATCATTTTGTTATGGTGAAAATACATTTAGCACTCTCAAAATTTTTTGGAGTACCCAAAACCTTGAAATTTGATAGCTATAAGTTAGATTTACAAAAAATATTATCATATTTTATCAAAATCTTACTTGAATTTCTATAATTTTCAGTTAATTATCATATTTTGCTAATTAAACTATTGCAACAACAATTAATTACATAGATTCCCAAACACTAAAATTCATGAGACATTAAGCTCCATAACTGGGATGGAATTGGATTTGCCTAACGAATTGCCACTCACACGGTGATTTGCTAGTCAAATATAACCAAAAATTTAACATTTTATGATAAAATAATAGAAATGGAAATTGGAATTGTAGAAATCTTCAAATTGTAAAAATGCAGGTTGGAGTTGTAAAAACCTTCAAATTTGAAATTGCTACACTAGTCATAACTAGAGTCATCACTACGTTGATCCCCAAGTTTCACCCTTCAACATTGTGTGATAAAATACTAAAACTGAACATTAGGGTTGCTTCAGTTGTCAAATTGTTTACATCGTTGCTCCCTAGTTTGGGCAATGCCCGTAGACAGAGAGCGAGTGATGTTCTGGGTGCAGGCCTAGTATCAAATTTACCCAAACATGCTTGCTGTTGAAATATTAATTTCAACTGTAGAGTGCAAGGACTGGATGGGCGATGTTATTTTTATGAGTTTACTTACACGCCACCGCATATTTAAAACTCTGCAAGTTCAATTTTTTGTTTATACCCATAGACCTTTCCTCTGCAAAGAAAGATCATTCTTCACACCACACCATCGTTCCATTTAAGATCTGCCATACCACATTTAAATTCTGCAACCTACCAACATTTAAAACACAAGCCAACCGTGCCGTTCATTTGAATTTTAAATCTGCCAAGTTAACAAACAACGTAGACCAATCGCGTCTTATTGCGTAGAATTTACCATGACGTCACAGAGATAGATTGAAACGCGATAAATTGATAGAATAAATTTCAGTTTTATTTTTGAAATCCGGGGGCCCCAGCATCAGCCAATGGGAGGTCGATCGCGTTGAAATAAGGCCTGCTGATGTAGGGGTAGATTGGAATGCGAAACCAAATTTTATTTTGGTTTAATATTTGTTTGAAGTCCGGGATTAAGGGTTATAGACTTTGGTTTAAAGTTTTTTTTTACGGTAGATATATTAAGGTTTCAAAACGTTTATGCCCTAACATTTCAAAAGGTGTTGTAACATGTTTTAGGAAAAGGCCTTTATTCTTTGAATATAATATATATGTTTTTTTTAATATATGTTATAAAAATTCAAATGTTTATAATATATATATAGATTAAAGTCAAGTTATGTAATATATAAAAAAAAAGAGGAAAAGGCCTGAAGGCACATATATAATGTTATGTATTATTTCTTTAAAAAAAAGGGACTATGCATTGTAAAAGCCCGAAGGCTGAAATAAAAACACTGCTGTGTATTTTTCTTTGTAGAGACAGAGTGTGAAACTCTATATTTAAAAATAGAGATCAAGTTTTGTAAAGCACTGTGTGTGCATTTTGTAAGTGACAGAGAGCAGAATTTTGCACTGTGTGTGAAGCGATTGTATTTTTGTGAAAGCCAGAACAACAGTTTTGAGCCACTCTGTAACAGATTTTTAATTTTAATGAAATAGTTATTGTGTGCAATCTCTGTCCAACAAGTTTTTTTTTAATATATTTGTGTTGAGAGAAGAGGAATTATTTTATTCCTCTATGTGTTTTGGAATACTCAGAAATTCCAACATGGTATCGAAGCTAGTCCAGGATCTTTGAAGGATAATCAAAGAAGCTGAAGGAAGGAGTTTTTTGCAGCAGTTCTCCAGCAGTGTGAAGGCTCATCAAAAGTCTAGGTATTTCTCAAAAAAATATATTTTTGTTTTGTTTAAAGGAAGTGTAGTCCTCAGAGACAGAGTTTGTATTTTAAGAAGAGAGACAGTTTGTTTAAAAAACACATCCAATTTTAAAGCATAGTTCAGTGTGCTAGCCATGGCAGGAGCCAGCACAAGCATGAGTATTGGAAATACACATCTCCCACAGTTTAATGGGAAGAATTATGACTATTAGGAAATCACCATGAGAGCCCTATTTTCCTCTCAAGACTTATGGGAGCTTGTTGAAGATGGTTTTGAAGAACCAGCAGATGAAAATGCTTTTAATGCCTTGAAACAGGTAGAGAAGGATTTCTTGAAGAGCAATAGGAAGAAGGACTCAAAAGCTCTCTTCTATCTCTATCAAGCAGTGCATGAAAGTGTGTTTCCAAGGATAGTAGCAGCTAAGAGGTCTAAGGATGCGTGTGATACCCTCCAGATTACCTATCAAGGTATGGAGAAGGTGAAGAAGGAAAAGCTACAATTGTTGAGGAGAGACTTTGAAACTTTCTATATGAAAGAGTCTGATAATATAGACTCATTCTTCACAAATGTGATTGGGTTGGTTACCTAGATAAGGTCTCATGGAGAGGCACTTGAAGAAAGAAGGATGGTGGAGAAAGTGTTGAGGAGCTTACCCTCAAGGTTTGATGTGATAGTCACAACCCTTGAAGAGATAAAGGATCTCTCAAATTTTTTAGTTGATGAACTTCATGCATCACTGATGACACATGAACAAAGATTGGGTAGAAATGCACACTCATCTTTGGAGCATGCCTTCAAGACCCAAATGTCCTTTGGAAGAGGAAGATTTCAATGCAGAGGAAACTACAGAGGAAAAGGAAGAGGCAGAAGCCAAAATAGAGGAGGAAGAAACAACCCTGCAAGTGGAAGGGGTAGAAATCAAAATCAGAACCAAGGCCAAGGCAACAGCCAACAAGGTGGACAAAATCAAGCACATGGACAAAGGTATGACAAATCCCAAGTCCAATGTCATTACTATAAGAAGTATGGGCATTATGCCAATGAATGTAGGAAGAAACATAGTGACATAGGTAATAGACCCAGTGCTAATTTTACTAAAGAAAATATCAGCCAAGATAAGTTGTTTTTAGCATGTAATATGGCTGAGAAAAATAATGAAGATATATGGTTTCTAGATTCAGAATGTAGTAACCATATGACTGGAAATATTGCCATGTTTTCCATGTTAGATGAAAATGTAAAGTCTCAAGTTACATTTGGGACAAACAGTAAGGTCTCTGTAATGGGAAAAGGCAGAGTAAGTGTCTGGACAAATAAGGGAGAAGGAAGATCCATATCAGATGTATAATATGTGCCTAGTATGAAGTGTAACCTCTTGAGCATTGGAAATCTCATTCAAAATGGGTACAATGTTTTCTTTGAAGATGATGTATGCACCATCATGGATAAACCACCAAGCAAGCAATGCATTCCACAAGTGAAGATGACAAGGAACATAATGTTTCCTCTCAATATGAGAGCATATTTGAAGAAAGGAGATGAAATGGTAGAACTGACACAAAGAGACATTCCAAAGAGAACAAAAAGATGAAAACTGGTTATGGCATTTGAGATTTGGACATCTCAACTTTGGAGGTCTGAATTTGTTACATAGGAAAGGAATGGTAACAATATTACCATTGATTGAAAAATCAGACAGCCTATGTGAAGGCTGCATCTTGGGCAAAAAACACAGAGAAAACTTTCCATCAGGAAAGAGCATAAGGGCAAAGGCACCCTTAGAAATTGTCCATTCAGATTTGTGTGGAAAAATGCAAACACCATCACTAGCAAGCAGCCATTATATGCTGACTTTTATTGATGATTACACAAGGAAAACTTGGGTGTATTTCTTGAAATATAAAAGTGAAGTGTTTGAGATATTCTGCCACTTTAAAGCTCTTGTAGAGAAACAAAGTGGGCAGCATGTTAAGGTATTAAGGACTGATAGAGGAGGAGAGTATATCTCCAAATAATTTCTACGTTTTTGCAGAGAAAATGGCATACACAAGCAATTTACAACAAGGTACACACCGCAGCAAAATGGAGTTGCAGTAAGGAAAAATAGGACCAGCATGGATATGGTAAGAAGTATGTTGAAGGAAATTTTTTTTCCAAATGAGTATTGGGTTGAAGTTGTACATTGTGCAGCATACATCTTGAATAGATGCCCAACCAAAGTAGTAATGAACAAAGTTCTGGAAGAAGCATGGAGTGGCATAAAAAAAGGTGTCACCCACATGAGAGTATTTTGGTTGTGTGGCTTATGCACACATTCCAGATCAACTAAGAAACAAGTTGGATAGTAAGGGGGACAAGTGCATTTTTATTGGATACAATGAAGAATCCAAGGCATACAGGTTGTATAACCCATCCACTAAGAACTTTTTTATAAACAGAGATGTTCAGTTCATTGAAGAAGAAGCTTCAGATGGAAGCATTGAGAAAATAGTCAATGTGAAGAGCTGTTTGTTGGGAAAAATACTGAGAGGGGGGGGGGGGTGAATCAGTATTTACTGCATATTCAAAACTTTTTACTTTTTCACTCTCTAAAACCCATACGCTACTTTCCTTTAGTAAACTAGCGTATACACGCGGATATCCTTCATACAACTCGCGTATTAGCAGAGATCTAAATATGCAGATATTTATTAACTTAGTTCTTTGCAATATTCATTCATCTGATGTTAAGTTAACAGTAAACATGTGTAGTAACAACAGAATAACCATCACACAAAGCATCACACATGAACACCATGATTTTTAGGTGGAAACCCAAGTCGGGAGAAAACCACCGCTGCAGTTGCTCAGCCTTCAATATTTTATTATAGTGAAAACATCTTACAACATATGTGCTGGTGCAGAATCCTACCAGCACGCAGGCACCCACCTGCGCTCGTTTACCAGCCTCTCCTCGAAGGGAGCTACAACCCCCTGACTCGTTTACCAGTCTCTCCTGGAAGGGAGCTACGACCCCCTGCTCTCGTTTACCAGCCTCACCTGGAAGGGAGCTATGACCCCCTGCTCTCGTTTACCAGCCTCACCTGGAAGGGAGCTACAACCCCTTGACTAAAGGCTACAACCCTCAGCACCTCTATGGACCACGTTTCATCAATTTTCACACTGGACCCACTCCATACTTTTAAGCACAGTCAACCATGAAACATATACATATAACTCACCTATTGCATATCAAGAACCGGTTATAATGCATCGACATTTCTCACTACGTACCGCTCAGCAAACTTAGTTTGTACGCGCTTCTCTCGTCGCATATACGCGGGCTCGTTCACATAAACCACTTCCGCACATGGTAGTTAATTTACCGCGCATACGCGCGCGCGAAGCCGCGTATATATGCGCTTCCTCTGCGGAAAACAAGCGTATGGTTCTTCAGACATTTAGGTCATTGCAATTCTTTAGAACAGATACATCACACAGATTTTTACCCTTTACTTCAGACAGATGTTCGCCTCATCTCAGATCTAATTATTCCATAAACAGACCTAGAAAATACAAGTACATTTCAGATCTAAAGATCCTGCTTCATCACTCCTTCATTGGTGCATCATACATTCAGATCTTTCATTCAACTGTAACCCTTTCCATTCAGATATCCTTCAGAGAGAAGTATTCATTCAAGCTCAGACATCTTGCACCCACACTTATGATTTGCACAATGAATTTCTTCTCCTTATATAGGTTTATCCCTTTTTCAATACCATGAGCCACAAACCACATTACTTCCGATGGTATCTTTTACAGGCCTTCGAGATCAATCAATACCTATCACAATGGGTCAATACCATGGTGGTTACCCCTGGTTTTGCACTTTAAGAGCGCTTTTGCCCATACGCGACTTAAAACGTTCTTTCCCGCGTGCATATGCGACTTCCCCTAGACAAATCCGCGTATGCCTTGAGACATACTCTTTTCATCATAGATCTAGCACATATTGAATTCCTTTCTTCATTACCTTCTGTACTCTCTGTAGATACATCAGATTTACATCTTTTAAACAGGTTCATCAAGACATATTCTTTCAAGCACAACTTCATCAGGTGGGTTGCCATTCAAGGACAACACTCTATCAAGTGGGTTGTCATCAAGGACAACACCCAGCATCATATTGTCAACAAACATCATATCACATCAGTTTTGCATCATTTACCAAGTCCATCAAGTCAAGAATAACTTCATCAGGAGGATTGCCATCAAGGACAACACAGGTCAACAATCTCATGTCTTCATCTTCATTCAGTGCGTTGCCATCAAGGACAACATTCTGCATCATATTGCCAACAATCTCCCCCTTTGGACTTGATGGCAACCACGATGGTGTTTAGTTACCACAACAGATAGGTACATTAAGAATACAATGGCACCATGTCACTCTCCCCATTTTTGACACCATTCTTTCTCTTCATTCAAACACCATGTCACTCTCCCCCTTTGACATCAAGGGCAAAGGGCGATCAAAACCAACACACTTCCCCTTTCTCCTCATGTAGAAGAAGCGTTTATATATCCGATATACCGAAGTGACTTGCCTCCGAGTTCATGCGTTTTTGAATTTTCTAAACATATTTTTCAATGTGTAGCTACACATGATGATATGACTTTCCTATCACCAATGACTCATACTTACATCAAATATCCAACCAAGTGGATTTAGATATGAGACTAACTACCCAACTATGGGATGGCGATTCGACCGCCCACCTCCAACCAAGTGGGTTTACAAAATTTGACTCAGCTACCCAACCAAGTGGGTTTACAAAATTGACAAGTCCTTACATGACTGAATATTACAATTTTACATCATAGGTCTCAACATGACCTTTTCATCAAATTACAAATATGACTTTTCATGACCAATACCAGAAAAACCTCAAGAGATATCAGAACCACCATAATGCCAACAATGTGTTATACTCAGCAAGGCTAGGGCTCCCCCTGAATCTGTGCATCCGAACATCCTTTGCATATGACTAAGGCTCCCCCTTAGTTTGTGCATCCTGAACACTTTCACCAACAAATCATCAGGGCATCTTTATCAAAACATTAGAAATAGAATTATGAGAACTGGAACACAACCAGAGATACCAAACAGTATCAGAGATACCAAACAGCACTGCAACTGTGCTGAAGAGAGCTGACTCCAAACAGAAAATTGTCAGCAATCAGACATACGCGGTTTTCTGTGCATGAACTCGCGTATATACGCGACTGTGTTTCAGGAAACCCGCATATCCAATACCATCTTCTAAATTTTAACCAGATCTGATCCTCTGTGAGAAAAAGACAGTGTTCAGCTTCTTTCTGGGATATTTGAATGCTTCCCTGGACTACAGATAGATAGAACAGTGTAGTTGTGTCTTCAAGCATCATCCAACGGTTGTATCATAAGCACATTAGTAACCAAGCCTTCAGATTCTTTGCAGCATCAATACAATCTTTCCAAGAGAGATTATCATATTAGAACAACATCTTCAAATATGTGTCAAGCAATCATCCATGTGGTCCAATATCATCAAGATCTTCAAGATTTAACATGAAGTAACATATGTAGGCAAAAGATCTCAACCATAGTAACAAACTCTGCATGATCTATTCTTATTTCTGAATCAAACAACATCCAACTCATCCATGTGTGAGCACAAAAGATACTTATCAACAACCAGGGCTCAAAATCTCATCATAATAAACCATGTACCAAGTCATCATCATTTGAGCATGAGTATCACAAAAACCAAAGAATAAGCAGTCATATTGCCAACAATGCAATCATTAGTATTCAACCTGCTGCTCCCCCTGAACCAGTGCTCCTTCTTAACTTGTACAACCTGAATACGTTCATCAGCAAGTCATCAGCAACAATCTCTGCATGAACTGCCCTTATCTCCGAATTATAAGACTTTCATCTCAACAATGAATACTCTTCATCAAAAATCAAACAAGACTCATCCATAATCTTCAACATAAGAAACCAAGTATCATATCATCATTATTATAGAACTAAGAAAATAAGCTGATACAGAGTCAATAATACAATTATAAACAGTCAGAATGATGCTCCCCCTGAACCTCTGCTCCAGATCTTCAGCTATCATATAAATTCTCTTATCATCAATGCATACGCGACTGTGTTTGCTGGAACTCGCGTGTATACGTGACTTTTGTTAATAGAACCCGCATATGGAAGGTGAAGCATAGAAATTTTTTACATTCCTTCATCTCCCCCTGAACTTGTACGTCTTGTACCTGTCTTCTTCATATCAGATGCTTTGTCATAAATACATATAACCAGAAAAATCAAATCAATCATGAGAGACATCATACATTGCTCCCCCTGTGACGATACATTACTAAATCTCATAATGTATCCCACATCATTCCTGCAGTCAATCAGAGAAGTAAGCTTCAGAAGCGGATGACTGCAGTAGGCTCAGAATTCCCTACGTTTCTGGTTGGTCTTCCTTCTTTTTCCAAATTTGTTTGACCTTCCAAACAGTGTGCTGAAAATTGTCCACTTTCTTAGATCTGTTCAACCTGCATTCCTTTTCTACATGCCCATACTTGTTACAAGAATAACATCTCATATGTCCAGAAAAGTAAGCATAAGAATCATAATGAGTATTTCTGATCTTCCTTCTTTTACAATCAGCTGCTCTATGTCCATACTTGTTACATGAAAAACAATATCCCTTGAAGAAACCAGAGTACCTTTCTATGTAGGAACTGTTTGATTGAGGCTGAAATGATCTGCTCCTGCAATTTGCTGCAACATGCCCATAATTATGACATTTAAAGTATTCAACTTTATTGACTGATTTCCTTTGAGATTTCATCATTGTTGGTTGACCTTTTGTTTCTTTCAACACTTCAGGTTTTGCATTGACATCCTCTGAATTTTTAGCACTTCCTTGTGAGCTAGATTCTCCTTTAACAGTTTCATGGAAACCAATACCAAGTTTGATAGCAGGAGACCTTTGATTACTCAGAATATTGTCCAAAATATTAGTACTATCTTGAAACCTCAAAAGTTTAACCTTTTCTTCTAATTTACCCTTGAGAATGTTTACCTCAACCTCCCAGGCTTGAAATTGCTTTCTCATACTTTCTTCTTTCCTTCTTCCATCTTCTACTTGATCATTCAGATTTAGAATCTCTCCTTTCAACCCATTTCCTTGTTCTTCAAAAGTTTGTAAGAGTTCTTCATTCTTCTTCTTCGACGCTTCAAGATTTACTTTCAGAGATATGATTTCTTCTTTAAGTCCTGCATTCTTCTTATTTGTTTTATTCAGATCTTCTTTGAGGGAAATGATTTCTGCTTCAAGTTCTGCAATCTTCTTCTTTGATATTTTCGGATCTTCCCTAAGAGAGATGATTTCAGCTTCAAGTCCTTTACTTCGATTTTATACATCATCGAACATCCTTTTCAGTCTAAAGATCAAAGCTTTGGAGGCAGATTCCTTCTCATTAAATATTCTTTGTTGATCTTTGATAACTTCTTCTAGGTCCACAGCATTACTTTCACTATCTGTACCATTGTTTGCACAAAGAAGATTACTAGGACCCCAATCATTATTTGATTCATCTTCTTCAATTTCTGCTATACAGGTTTTCTGAGACATCTCCTTGCTTCGAGTAGCCTTCTTCTTTTGCTTCTTTGCCATGAGCACTTGTAGAGCTTGGTGAGAATCTTTTTCATCTTTAATCTTGACAACTTCTTCTAGATCCATACTGTCACTTTCACTATCATAACCTTTGCATATACATGTAAGTGAAATACAAGAACAACGATCAATACCTGTTTCAACTCCTTCAATTTCTGCTATACATGATTTCTGAGGCATCTTCTTTCCTTGAGTAACCTTCTTCTTTTGCTTCTTTCCCATTGCGATGGATCTCCTTCAAGCGATCAAGCTTCTGCAGAAGAACCCGCTCTGATACCAATTGTTGGGAAAAATACTAAGAGGGGGGGGGGGGTGAACTGTAAGATTATCACATATTCAAAACTTTTTACTTTTTCACTCTCTAAAACCCATACGCTACTTTCCTTTAGTAAACTCACGTATACACACGGATATCCTTCATACAACTCGCATATTAGCAGAGATCTAAATATGCAGATATTTATTAACTTAGTTCTTTGCAATATTCATTCATCTGATGTTAAGTAAACAGTAAACATGTGTAGTAACAACAGAATAAACCATCATACAAAGCATCACACATGAACACCGGGATTTTTAGGTGGAAACCCAAGTCGGGAGAAAACCACCGCTGCAGTTGCTCAGCCTTCAATATTTTATTATAGAGAAAACAGACACAAATATATGTGCCAGTGCAGACCCGCCGCACGCAGACACCCACCGCGCTTGCTTGTCACGTCCCAGGTACGAAGGGGAGCCAACCCCCCCACTCTGCCACTTTCCGGAAGGGAGCTACAACCCCCTGATCTCGTTTACCAGCCTCACCTGGAAGGGAGCTACGACCCCCTGCTCTCGTTTACCAGCCTCACCTGGAAGGGAGCTACAACCCCCTGACTGAAGGCTACAACCCTCATCACCTCTATGGACCACGTTTCATCAATTTTCACACTGGACCCACTCCATACTTTTAAGCACAGTCAACCATGAAACAGATACATATAAGTCACTGACAGATATCAGTAAACCAACAGAACAGATCAGACATTTCTTACCACAGACTTTAGCAAACCCTAGTTTGCATACGCACTTTCCTTTCTCTGATGTCGCGTATATACGCGCTTCCATTCACATAAACCAGCGTATACTTCCGTACATATTACAGAGTTAATTTCATTGCGCATACGCGCTTTCTCTTCAACGAAGCCACGTATATACGCGCTTCCTCTGTGGCAAACAAGCGTATGGTTCTTCAGACATTTAGGTCATTGCAATTCTTCAGAACAGATACATCACACAGATTTTTACCCTTTACTTCAGACATATGTTCGCCTCATTTTAGATCTAATCATTCCATAAACAGATCTAGCAAATACAAGTACATTTCAGATCTAGATCCCCTTCGTCATCATTGGTGCATCATACATTCAGATCTATCATTCAAGTGTAACCCTTTCCATTCAGATCTACTTCAGAGAGAAGTATTCATTCAAGCTCAGACATCTTGCACCCACACTCATGATTTGCACAATGAATTTCTTCTCCTTATATAGGTTTACCCCTTTTTCAATACCATGAGCCAAAACCACATTACTTCCGATGGTATTCTTGGATGGGTTCATTTAGACGAATCACTACCCAATACAATGGGTCAATACCATGGTGGTTACCCCTGGTTTTGCACTTTATGAGCGCTTTTTCCCATACGTGACTTGGCACGTTGTTTCCCGCGTGCATACGCGACTTCCCCTAGGAAAATCCGCGTATGCCTAGAGACATACTCTTTTCATCATACTTTGAGCACATTCTGAATTCATTTCTTCATTGCCTTCTGTACTTACTGTAGATACATTAGATTTAGTTCATCAAGACATATTCTATCAAGCACAACTTCATCAATTAAGTTGCCATCATCTTCATCAAGTGGGTTGCCATTCAAGGACAAAACTCAGCATCATATTGCTAACAAACATCATTTCACATCAGATTTACATCATTTACCAAGTCCATCAAGTCAAGAATAACTTCATCAGGTGGATTGCCATCAAGGACAACACATGTCAACAATCTCATGTCTTCAACTTCATTCAGTGGGTTGCCATCAAGGACAACACTCTGCGTCATATTGCCAACACTGTTTGTCTGATGATGATGATGAGGAATAAATGACTGAAAGGAACACCTCATTAGTAGCACCACCTCCACCAACACAAGGACAGCAAGGGACACCACAAGCAGGTATGAGAAAACCCTTGAGAAGTGATAGCAGTGCTTCTCCAAGCACACCACAAGGAGTATATTTGAGTGCTTCTACAAGCACAAGTACACCAAGTGAAAGAGGAACTAGATTCAGAAATTTGAATGATATTTATGAGCAAGAGGCAGCAAATGAAGGTATGAACTCTTTATTTTCATTATATTTTCATGTAGAGGATCATATTCATTTTGAAGAAGCTATAAAAGATACGAAATGGATAGATGCTATGAATGAATAAATGAATGCAATAGAGAAAAATAAAACATGGGAATTGGTTGATCTCCCAAAAGGTAAAGAAGTCATTGGAGTGAAATGGATCTACAAGACCAAGAGAAATGCTGAAGGTAAGATTGAAAGGCACAAGGCCAGACTTGTTGTCAAAGGCTACAAGCAGCAACATGGAAGAGATTATGAGGAAAATTTTGCACCAGTTGCAAGAATGGAAACAGTAAGAGTAGTGTTGTCCATAGCAGCCCAACACAATTGGAACGTTTACCAAATAGATGTGAAATTAGCATTCCTGAATGGAATATTGATGGAAGAGTTTTATGTTGAACAACCTCTAGGCTATGAGAAATCAAGCCAAGAGCAAAAAGTTTGCAAATTGAAGAAAGCTCTTTTATGGGCTGAAACAAGCACCAAGAGCATGGTATAGTAGGATAGATGTCTATCTAATGGAAAATGGGTTTGAAAAATGTGAAGGAGAACCCACATTATACATCAAGGAGAAAGATTGTAAGATGTTGATTGTTGTTTTATATGTTGATGAGGTGATATTTATAGGTAATGATGATTACCTCATTGAGAATTTCAAATCAATCATGAAGGATGAATTTGAGATCACTGATATGGGATTGCTGAAATACTTCTTAGTAATAGAAGTAGAGAAAAATGAAAATAATATTTTTATCTCCCAAGATAAATATGTAGATGAAGTTTTGGAAATATTTAACATGTAGGATTGCAAGGCTGCAATTAATCCTATAGTGATGGGATTGAAACTCAACAAGAAGGACAACAGCAAGGATTTTGATCCTAGTTTGTACAAGAGCATAGTTGGTAGCCTTATGTATTTGACTGCAACTAGGCCTGATATTGTGCATGTTGTGATTTTAATTTCCAAATTTATGGAAAGGCCAAAGGAGGCACATTGGCAAGCAGCAAAAAGAATTTTGAGGTATGTGAAAGGAACAAAAAGGTATGGAATTTTATATACCACTTCAGAAAATTCTGAATTGATTGGTTATACTGACAGTGATTGGGCTGTAAGTATAGATGACGGGAAAAGTGCATCTGGTTATATTTTTCACATGGGTTCAGGAGCCATTTCATGGGCTTATAAGAAACAACCAATTGTGGCTTTATCTACAGCAGAAGCAGATTATGTGGCAGCTACAACAACAATATGTCAAGCAGTTTGGATGAGGAGAATGTTGAGAAGTTTATGTCAGGAACAGGTAAAGGGCACAGTCATTTATTGTGACAATAGCTCAGCTATATAATTGTCAAAGAATTCAGTGTTTCACAAGAGAACGAAACACATAGATGCCAATTTTCACTACATCAGGGAGCTTGTGAGCAATGGAGAAATTGTTCTGAGACATTGCAGAACAGAGGAGAAGTTTGCAGACACTATGAAAAATCCACTGGGGCAAAAGAGTTTTGATTATTTGAGGAAATGCATGGGTATGACATATAACCGAGCAGTTGAATTTAACGTGGAGTGTTGAAATATTAATTTCAACTGTAGAGTGCAAGGAATGGATGCGCAGCGTTATTTTTATGAGTTAACTTACACGCCACTGCATATTTAAAACTCTGCAAGTTCAATTTTTTGTTTATACCTATACAAATTTCCTCTACAAAGAAAGACTGTTCCTCACAACACACCATCGGTCCATTTAAGACCTGCCATACCACATTTAAATTCTACAACCTACCAGCATTTAAAACACAAGCCAGCTGCGCCGTTTGTTTGAATTTTAAATTTTCCAAGTTAGCAAACAACATGGACCAATTGCGTCTTATCACGTAGAATTTACCATGACGTCATAGGGACAGATTGGAATGTGATAAATTCATAGAATCTAGTTCAGTTTTATTTTTGAAATCCGGGGGCCCCAGCATCAGCCAATGGGAGGTCAATCGCACTGAAATAAGGCCTGCTGACTTAGGGGTAGATTAGAACGTGAAACCAAATTGTGTTTTGGTTTAATATTTGTTTGAAGTCCAAGATTAAGGGTTATAGACTTTGGTTTAAAGTTTTTTTTTTTACAGCAGATATATTAAGGTTTCAAAACCTTTATGTCTTAACATTTCAAAAGGTGTCATAACATGTTTTAGGAAAAGGCCTTTGTTCTTTGAATATAATGTATATGTTTTTTTTTTAATATATATTATAAACATTCAAATGTTTATAATATATATATAGATTAAAGTCAAGTTATGTAATATAAAAAAAAAGGAAAAGGCCCGAAGGCACATATATATTGTTATGTATTATTTCTTTTAAAAAAAAGGCACTGTGCATTGTAAAAGCCCGAAGGCTGAAACAAAAACACTGCTGTGTATTTTTCTTTGGAGAGACAGAGTGTGAAACTTTGTATTTAAAAATAGAGAGTAGGTTTTGTAAAGCACTGTGTGTGCATTTTGTAAGTGACAAAGAGCAGAATTTTTTCACTGTGTGTAGCAGTTGTATTTTTGTGAAAGCCAGAACAACAGTTTTGAGCCACTCTGTAACAGATTTTTAATTTTAATGAAATAGTTATTGTGTGCAATCTCTGTCCAGCAAGTTTTTTTTTTAAATCTCTGTGTTGAGAGAAGAGGAATTATTTTATTCCTCTGTGTGTTCTGGAATACTCAGAAATTCCAACACTTGCTAAGGACAGATTATGTCAATAAGATCCCTGGTCATTCGGAAGAAAAAAATATATCAAATGTGTAAATATTGTTTTATTTCCTTCAAAGATATGAATATTGAGTTTGATATTGTTTTATTTCTTTAAATATTGTATACGGTGTGTTAGCCACGTATGAATTTTTTGACAAGCAAACAGGTGGCTAAATCTGTTTTGAGTCTTCAAGAAATACATTTCCCCTGAAAACATATCATTCTTGAATCCTCTGTGTGTCTTTTTCCATTTGAGCAATCTTCACTATTGTTTCCATGAGAAAGCCTCCTGTTTTGAGAAGAAGAATGCTTCGAAAAGGCCTCCATTTGCTCACTTTTTCCCCTCAAAGCCTTTGTTGTCATCACCTTTTCCCCTTTCAAAATCCCTTATTTAACCCTCCATTTTGTCCTAAAACCCTTTTTAAACCTCATAATATCCTTTGTTTGGTATTAAAACCCCTTATTCCCTCTATCGAAACCCCCATTTGGCCTTAAAAAGCACTAAATTTAGGCCAAAAATCCCCTTTTTACATCATAGGCCTAAGCCCCTTTCAGCTAAGCCCCTAAACCACTTCCCCACATATGACCCGAGCGCTAGAACCAGGCGCTAAGCTCACAGGTGCCAATCACAATCGAGACTTTCATTGTGAGCCCTTTCCTTTATTAATTTAAATTTTTCCGATGCGAGAAATGTTGGTCTATAGACCTCCGCTTCAGATCTCGACCGTTGATCTTGTAAGATCTGACGGTCAGCGCTAATCCTGCAGCGCGCCCGTTGCATGTTCCCATTACCCCCCAATTGAGAATATATTGTTGATCGGTTTCCAGATTGGATGACGGTCGCATAATCGCACCGTCGCAAGGCTCAATCCCATCGCATTTGACCTCCGCCGATTGGCGAGTCCCGATTTGATCTGAGCCGTCCATCTCACATGATCCTATGGTCCATATTACACCGCGCTCCACTCATTTTCCCCCCGTCTCTCCCCTTCTGATCAATCTCCACCATTGGTCCCCCGCCGATCCGATGGTCCAAACATAATCGCAACCTCAGAATCAGAGTCTCGGCCCTGCCTTGCTCCTGTGCGATTAGATCTCTACCATTGATCTATTTAGATCTAATGGCTCTCATTTCTCCTGCTCACTTACTTACCCCTTTTACCTTCCGCTCCCTCTTTTAATCCTGACCGTTCATCCTATAGATCCAACAGTCCGGATATAATCCGCCTTTGAATTTTCCCTACCTAACTGCCAGTGCATCTCCACATATCGCGGTCCATCCTCTGCCGTCAGATCTCATCGCACCGCATCCAATGGTCATCATGCATATCGCCTTTTTTCCTCGTCCAAGCTTTAACATTTCTAAATCACGCAATGAAGGCAATTTTGTTTCGCCACGTGTCACGCAACGACATATATCGCGTTTTTTCTGAGGATTTTCCAAATCGCTCAGAAGCAGCGCAACACCAGTGGTTTTTCCCGTCAAAACCACTTTTCCCTCCTTCGCCCCCGAAAGCTCCATCATCAATCTCAACCGTCCATCTGATCAGATCAACGGTTCCTGTTCCATCGCATTCCCATTTAACATTATTTCATCGGAACTTTCCAAAGGGTTTCGCCAAAAGATCCCCACCGTTGATCTCCTCCTGAGATCCAACGATCTGCAATTAAAATCGCCCTCTGCCCTCCGGGTCCCACCTAAAGTGTAGAAATTAGCTGAATAAATCACTTATTCAATGAAGATTAACCCGATCATACATCAATTTCGAATTGCATGCATAACACATAACCTTCTTCTACAATTAATTGTCACATGCGGAAATAATAGAAGCAATCTCACATCAAATCAACCACACATTAACTCAGTATGTATGGGGAAAGCCTATAGCTGAAAACCCCGCAGCTATTGTGTATATTATAATGGAGAAATCATGTAACCAAACAAGTACAATACTCCTCACAAGTACTCGGTACTTTCTCATAAAGTCACACACAATCTAGCTTAGTTTTGAACAAGTCACCGGTTCAAAACTTCGCTAATTGCTCGCCTATTGCGCAATCATGGCCTGTTTATGAAGAGATCCAAGGTTCGAATCCCCTTGGCTTGACCGCGCAATTGTCATGGACAATTCCTCCAAGTGTAATGATGCAAATCCCATGCAAAGCCAGTCCTCCAAGCTGACTAGCTTTACTCACCCTTTCATCTACCTCTTCCAGTGGTCTCCACTGAACTGATCATGCACTATAGTGAACTGATGTGTTCTTGAGTTGAATAATGAGTTACTAATTAATGAATTAAATAATATTTAATTCACTCCACTCATAACTAATTGATTAGCTAGTTAAACTAATCTCAACTATTTCAACTAAAATAAACAGAACACAACTCCACTATCTGTCTCATTAACTCCTCCAAAACTTCTGCCACTGAAGTCCAACTGAAGTCAACCATGCAAGATGCCATCAAACCCTAGGAACCACGTGATTCATCTGTCAGTTGCATGAGCCACCTCCATGACTCGAACTGAAGTGCTCCAAGAGAGTAAACTGCTGTTTATAGTCAAAATATTATTAAGGGTAAATAATATTTGACTTCCATATTTTTAGGAGATGCAGTCTAAAAATAGCCTGGGTCCTAAAAATAAGGGTCTCATCTATTTTTACCAACATGTCGCATACTTCAAGAATCTCCAATTGGAATTCCCAAATTATGCTCCGTATGTCTAAAAATAGACATAGTCTAAAAATAGACTTTGCGCCAGAATTTGCCTGCGGGCCCACTTAGTGAAGGCGACTTCATTTCACTAAGCTCCATCATCTTGCTGCATTCTCAACACTCCCTCTCAGCAAGATATGGATTATATGCAACCCCTATCCTGCCTCTGTGGAATTCGAACTTGCTCCTGGTGAGCGCCTTCGTCAGGATGTCGGCATCCTGATCCTCCGTGGGAACATATGAAAGCATCATGATCCTCCGCTGAACACAATCTCTGATATGATGGTACCCGATGTCGATATGTTTGGACCTATCATGAAAAACTGGATTAGCCGAGAGCTTGATGCAGCTCTGGTTATCACAGTAGATCACTGTAGGCTCCAAATGCAACCTAAACAAACCTGCGAGGATCTTCCTCATCCAAATAGCCTCACATGCAGCCAAGCTTGCTGCCATGTACTCGTCCTCTGCTGAACTGAGTGCCACGGATCTCTGCTTCCTGCTGTACCAGGAAACTGCTGTCGACCCAATGCTGAAAACTCCTCCAGAAGTGCTCTTCCGGTCTGTTGGGCTCCCTGCCCAATCTGCATCAGTGAAACCAGAAAGTTTCACTCCATCCTCCTATCTGTACCATAGACCATATCCCGATGTGCCTCTGATATAGCGCAATACATGCTTGCCCGCCTTCCAAAAGAGCTTGGTAGGCTTAACCATAGCTTGCGAAAGCTGGTTAACTGCATAGCATATATCGGGTCGTGTATTGACCAGATACATAAGCGGCCCCACCAACTGTCGATAGACAGTGGCATCCACTACCTCTGCTGAAGTAGCATCCTCCTTCCTCCAACCACCAGGAAGAGGAGTGTCAACAGGCTTGCAGCCTTGCATGTTGAACCTCTCCAGAATCTCCCAAGCATACTTTCCCTGAGAAACAAACAGTCCTCCACTGCGCTGCCAAATCTCCAATCCCAGGAAATAATGAAGGATGCCCAGGTCCTTCATCTCAAACTCTCGTGCAAGATCCTCCTTGCATGAAAGTATCAACTGCTCGTCGCCAGTCAAAATCAGATCATCTACATACAGTACGATGATCAACAGCTTCCCCTCCACCACAATCTGGTACGAGTTTGGATCCGCCTCACTCTTGGAGAATCCAAGCCCGGTGAAGTAGCTGTCTATCCGAGTGTACCAAGCACGAGGTGCTTGCTTCAGCCCGTACAGTGCTCTCTTGAGTCGGCACACATGCGACTCACTGCTGAAGATCTCAAAACCTTGAGGCTGCTCTATGTACACCTCCTCCTCAATAACTCCATTGAGGAACGCAGTCTTCACATCCATCTGATGAATGTGCCACCCCATCTGCGCTGAGAGAGCAAGGATCGTTCGTATGGAAGAGTACCTTGCGACAGGTGCAAAAGTCTCCTCATAGTCAATCCCCTCGATCTGTGAGAAGCCACGGGCGACAAATCTCGCCTTGTACTTCTCCACACTCCCGTCAGCTGCCTGCTTCACCTTGTAGATCCATCGCGAACCTACAACTGATTTCCCAACCGGTCTTGGGACAATCTCCCATGCACTGTTCCTGATGATCGAATCATATTCTTCGATCATGGCATCAACCCATGCGGGTTCCTCCACGGCTTCCTCAAAAGAGGATGGCTCTGTCACAACACATTGACTCACAAGAGCCATGTATCCAGTGTACCGATCCGGTGACTGTCTCTGTCTGCGCTGTGCTGTAGGTGGTCCTACAACCTTCTGTGCATCCCGAGCCAGTCGCTCAGCTTCTGTAGTGCGCATGCGCCCTCTGATGGTTGGCGCTGCCTGGGTGGTTTCTTCCACCTCCTGAACCTCCTCTTGTGGCTGATCCACATCCGGAAGCTCCTCCTTAGGAACTAACGGCTCCTCATCTGCATGCAAGTGTAGCTCCCTCTCAAGCGAACACTGCATGGCTTTCTCCTCCTGAAATTTTATATCCCGTCGCACAACAGTCTTGCGACTGTCTGGCACATACACTCGATAGTTATGAGGTGTATCGGTGTACCCCACAAATATTCCAACTTCAGCAGTTGGATCCAGCTTCCTTCTTGCATCCTTCGTCACATGCATGTAGACAGGAGATCCGAAAATCCGCAAATGGGAAATATCAGGCCTCTTGCTAGAATAAGCCTCCTCTGGTGTACTCATGCCAAGAACCTTGTGAGGACAACGGTTCTGCACATACACTGCTGTATTGCATGCCTCGGCCCACAAGTGAAGGGGTAGGCCCTGATCATGCAACATCGCCCGTGCAGCACCCACGATCGTTCTGTTCTTCCGCTCAGCCACCCCGTTCTGCTGTGGGTTGTGGGGTGCGATGAGCTCTCTCCGAATCCCTTCTGCGCTGCAGAACTCCTTGAATTCAGCCGAGATGAATTCACCACCGTTATCACTCCTTGGAGCAATCACCTTCTTCCCCGACTCCTTCTCGACCAGTGCTTTAAACTCACAGAACTTCGCGAATGTATCGCTCTTCTTCTTCATGAAGAAGATCCAGCACTTTCGAGAGAAATCATCAACAAAGATCACATAATACCTGTGCTTTGCTGTCGAAGCAACTGAGAAAGGACCACACACGTCTGTGTGAACTCTCTCAAGGATCGTCGTGGCGCGACTATCCTTCTCGTGAAAAGTGGCTTTCACATACTTCCCTAAAGTACACCCCTTGCACTGATCTGACTGCGCAAGGGTGCCCTTAGGAAGTCCAGTAGAAATCTGCTGCAGAATCTTCAAAGCTCCATGGTGAAGATGGCCCAGTCTCCTGTGCCATAGTTCGCCCTCATCATCCCGGCTCACCACTTCGCCCGCCTTGCATGCCATAGCTGCGCAGTCATCTACCTGCAACTGATAAAGGTTCTGAGTTCGAACCCCTATCTTCCGGGTCTCTCCAGTAGTCTTACTGCGCAGGAAGGCTTTTCCTTCGCTGAAGACCACATCATATCCCTTATCCTCTAACATCGCTACTGAAATCAGGTTCTTCTTCAATCCAGGTACATGCATGACATCCTTTAATACAAAGGGTTTACCAGACTCCCTCTGAAAGGATACGGTACCGATACCAGATGCACTGTATCTACCGTCATCGCCCATCTCGATGTGCACACCCAAATCTTTGTCCTCCAGATCTGAGAACAAATCCCGATCTCCCGTCATATGAAATGACGCACCGCTGTTCAAGAACCACACCGATCCCATCACACTTGAAACCAAGCATGCAATCAGTGAAAAGTCAAGCTCGAACTGTGAAGCCAAAGCTTCTCCATCTGCAGATCTTCCCGCTTGCTTGTTCTTCTTCTTTGGACAATTGGTAGCATAATGTCCGTGATCATGGCAGTGAAAACACTTCACTTTCGCCATATCCTGCTTCTTGCCCTTTGCACCAGAATGAGAGGTTTTCTTACCCTTCCCCTTCTTTGCTTTGGAAACCAAAGCGCAGTTTTCTTCATCAGCTCCCTTTGATGAAGATCCATCTCGAGTAGTCCTCCTTATCTCCTCCTGCATGAGATCCGCCCAAAGGCGCTCCCATCCCGCCAGCTTCTCCTGACCATTGACACTATCTTGATATGAGTGCCAAGCCTTCGAAAGACCAAGGAGAGCCAGGTCGACCATGTCCTCGTCTTCGACAGTCACCCCCACACTTCCCAGCTCATCTCTGGACTGAGTGAACTTCGTGAGGTATTTGGCGATACTGTCGCCTTTCTCCATCTTGATGTTCTGAGCTTATCTTTGAGTGCCAGCTTCCTTTGGTCGCTCTTACTCTGGAATAGATCCGTCAAATCTTTCCACATTAAATATGGAGTAGCCTTTCCATGCAGGCTGGATACAATATGATCCTTGACGCCCTCCAACAGGATCCTTCGACATTTCGCTATCTTCTTTTGCCATGCATCGACTAAAGCTGCATCAGTGGGCTTTGGGACATCTGTATCTACGAACTCCTTCAGACCATTATCTTCTAACATTGCTTCCATGCGATCCTTCCATGCAACATAATTCGAACTGCCTTCAAGAGCATATTCAAGTCGCAAACCGTTGAAAGACATTTTCAACACCGGCACCAAGAAAACAAAGCTGCTGCAAAATTTTGAATTCCAAACTCCAAGCTCTTATCGCTTCCGATCTATACTTGAGAAAAAATTATTTCCAAATCAGAGATTGACTGCAAGGGGCTTTTACCAGACCTTTCACTTTCCGAAGAAAGATGAATCCGGAGGCTTCCTGGCCCATATGCAGACTCTGTCCGAGGAAATAAGTTTGCAATCACCGTAATAGATCTCGACAATTAATCTCGCTCCGATACCATGTAGAAATTAGGTGAATAAATCACTTATTCACTGAAGATTAACCTGGTCATATATCAATTTCGAATTGCATACATAACACATAACCTTCTTCTACAATTAATTGTCACATGCGGAAATAACAGAAGCAATCTCACATCAATTCAATCACACATTAACTGAGTATGTATGGGGAAAGCCTATAGCTGAAAACCCCGCAGCTATTGTGTATATTATAATGGAGAAATCAAGTAACCAAACAAGTACAATACTCCTCACAAGTGCTCAGTACTCTCTCATGAAGTTACTCACAATCTGACTCAGTTTTGAACAAGTCTGAGGTTCAAAACTCCCCGCCAATTGCCTTGCCTCTATTGCGCAATCATGGCCTGTATATGAAGAGGTTCAAGGTTCGAATTCCCTTCCCTTGATTGCGTAATTGTCATGGAAAATTCCTCCAAGTGTAATGCAAATCTCATGCAAAACAAATCTACCAACTGATAGCTTTACTCACCCTTTCATCTACCTCTTCCACTGGTCTCCACTGAACTGATCATGCACTGAAGTGAACTGAAGTGTTCTTGAGTTGACTAATGAGTTAATATTTAGTAAATTAAATATTATTTAATTTACTCCACTCATATCTAGTTGATTAGTTAGTTAACTAATCCCAACTAGTTCAACTAAAACAAACAGAACACAACTCCACTACTTGTCCAGTTAACTCCTCCAAAACTCCTGCCACTGAAGTCTAACTGAAGCCAACCATGCAAGATGCCATCAAACCCTAGGAACCACGTGATTCCTTGTGTCAGTTGCATAAGCCACCTCCATGACTCAAACTGAAGTGCGCCAAGAGAGTAAACTGCTGTTTATAGTCAAAATATTATTAAGGGTAAATAATATTTGACTTCCATATTCTTAGGAGATCAGTCTAAAAATAGCCTGGGTCCTAAAAATAAGGGTCTCATCTATTTTTACCGACATGTCGCATACTTCAAGAATCTCCAATTGGAATTCCCAAATTATGCTCCGTATGTCTAAAAATAGACATAGTCTAAAAATAGACTTTGCGCCAGAATTTGCCTGCGGGCCCACTTAGTGAAGGCGACTTCATTTCACTAAGCTCCATCATCTTGCTGCATTCTCAACATAAAGCCTTCGATACCTTGCATTTTACCCATTTTCTTTGTATTTCACCCAAACGTTAAACTTTAGGTTTTAACACCAAAATATTATTTCTCCCGTCTACCCTTCCTCCATCAACCAATCCTGACCGTTGATTGCTACTACCTTATCTAATCCAACAGTATGCGACCTTATTTACACCCAACCTTCATCAACTCATTCTTTCACCGTTTTGCATAGATTTCCATTGGTTTTTCACCTACATCCATCATTTCCGCCACCATTCCATAGGCCTCCACGGCAATTTTCTGCCACTCCCCTGGATTTTATCACAGATTTATCATGTTCTTGCAGGGATTACAGAGTGTTGAAATACATTCTGTCTCCACAGTCACAGTCACTGTGACTCAGAGTGCAGAGAGGCCATCACAGTAGCGGTAGAGAGCATCAGTGAAGGGAATTAAAATATTAATGCTTATAATTCGATGTTTAAAAGACAAAGACGCAGTTTGAAGACCATGAAGATGATTAAAGAGGCCTAATGAGGTCTAAAGCACACTAATAATTCATATCAATGTTTCAACATCAGAAGAACGTGTTTTCTCCAGAAAGGAAACCTTCCGACAGCATTCTCCATGCCTCCTTGAGCCCTTAGAAGTTATTACACTGACAGAAAGCTTCTAAAGAGTTGTCAGGATTGCAGTCATTGGAGTATGGAGGCCTGCAGACTTTCCATCCAGGTTACTTATTTCAGGAGGAAATTACAGAGCGCCATACAGTCAGAGAGGATTCAAAGAAAATAGCTGAAGATGTTGTCAGCCTGACAAAGAATTTGAACCAGACTATAGAGTACAGTGCAGAGCCATTAAGCAGAGTGGGAACGAACACTTCCCCCACTCTGTATTAATGAAATCAATTAAGTTTACATCTACTACCATAGTTACTCATTCTCCTATAAGAACCCATATAAAATTCATTGAAAAGGTTGTTGTTAGTTGATAGGGATTTATTCGACTGTTAGAACAGTTATTGGGGAAAGTAGATGAATAGTTTGTAATTTAGTAGGATGGGAGGAGAAGTTTGGACTGTAACAGCCATTGAGCTCAGAGTATGTGACTAGTTTTGCACATCAATTAAACAAGAGAATTTCACAGGATCCTGGTCTATATTACGAGTGATGGTTTCCTTACTTATTTCATGTTTGATCATAGTGTCGATTTATTCTCTGATAAGAATCAGTAAATCAGGCTTAGAATATACCCCTGCATGGTACCTTAAGGCCCATTGCTCTTCTTATCTTTGATGTTTTCTGCTGATAGTGAATCTAAGAGCAAATTCATGTAGTTTAACCAGTTAAAGATGTTGGTCTAGCCCATGCTTACTGATGGGTGAATTTGGGGTTTGTTGCTTAGATGTTTGTGTTGGGTTTAAGCTAGAAGAATTGGGATACCAGGGATTTAGTGCAAGCCCTATCCACTGGGGTCCTTTTCCAACAGATTGGCCTTTCTAAGATTCGTTGAGCTAGTGTCAAAAGCATTGAAGGTTAAAAGTCCTTCTCTGATCTTAGGCTGTGCTCTGTGTTAAGTCTTAACTCAGTTTTTCCTTGAGAGTATGATGAAAGCAGGCCTGGAGTTAAATGACCTCGGACCTGATCTTAAGCTACCCTTTGTGTCTTCACTAAGAGTTTCCTTTGAGTATGTCAAAGCAGGTCTGGATTTAAATGATATCTGACCTGATCTCCAACTGCAATTGGGTTTCTTTCTTTCTTTAACTTTCATTCCTTAATGTTCCACTTCACCATCTATCTGAAAGATCCTTTAGTGTAGATGACTTGCCCTATGGAAAGCCCTGGTTAATTGTTATGCAAGTAATCTCCTTTCATGACTCCATATCCCAATGGATGGACACTTTCTTGACTTATCTTCTTTTGCCGAAACATCCTGCTGCTTTGTTCCTTTCATTCCATAACCTTCTCAGTTAATGATCTCCAACCCAACAACCAAACCATTTAAAATCCCTTGTGCTTCATACCTAGCCTAATACCTCATTCTGAGCTTCAAAGATATATATCATTTCTTTGCTTTTATAGAGAGACCCCTCTCTAGGTCTAGGAGGGCTAGATCCTAGGACCCCAAAGTGGTTTTGATGTTGTCTAGTCTTTTGGTCTTGCCAATCTGGCCAAAACACTGGAACCCCAACACGGTGATCATTATTTTTGAGGGTTATGGTTGGGAAGTATATGCTCATTGTTAAATCTAAATAAATTTAAATTTAACATTGAATATATACTGTTCAATATCATTAAATAAATTATAGCTTGGAAAATATGTATTAGTTATGAAAGTTGGCCATTTACCCAACCAAAATCTTCAATAAACTTAAGACAACCATTCTTGTGATACACAAGTAAATCAAGCAAGTAACTTTTTACTTTGCTGATTTTGTTTGTACACTGAAGTACACAGATTAAAAGAAATTATCAACAGTGATAAGAACTTATCATTCTGCTACACATCATATAATTAAGAACAAATGTGGATTTAGGCGCTGGTAGAACTTATGGTCTAGACATTTATTTAGCAACATTTGTAAGTTCAGAAAATTATATGTATTATGCAACATCTCAAGTTCAAAAAATTATGTTTTAGTATAAATGTCTATTTTAGGTTTTAAATGTTTTGTCTTGTTGTGTATTAAAATATTATAAAAAATATTATAAATGTATGTATAAATCTTTTACTAAGTGGAGGATGTAAGTTTGAGAAGTAAAGAGAAAAAATAGTAGAGCAATTTATAGTGGACTCCTAAAATAATTTAGTTATACGGTTTTCCAGTGAGTTATTCTCCAACTTTTTCGGCCTCCATATTTCATGCTAACGTATTTTTATGTATTCAAAAATATAATCTAAAGTATATACGTATTTTTATGTATTCAAAAATATAATCTAAAGTATATTTGTGGAAATTTCAAGTCTAGTTTTTAGGGTACTAGGTTTTTACTTTGTTATGTTGTGCGTAAAATTTAGGAGCTCTTAACTTTGTCCTAGAAATTTACCTTAGTTGCGCAAGTGAAATTGTCTTCACTACTATTGTGTTGAGGAAAATCCGGGGGTATTAGAGAAACGGTAAAATTTTATTAGTTTAAGTGCAAGTGTTATTTTGAAGGCCTTTTTTTGGAGCATATTTACGAGCAGGGAAATTTTGTTTTTTAACAATTAAAATGGTAGCATCAATCACAAGCTTGACTAATTATCAAATATCTCAGTTTAATGGACAAAATTATGGCTATTGAGCTATAACAATGAAGGCTTTGTTTTCTTCTCAATATATTTGGGATTTGGTGGAGAATAGGTTCTAAGAATGAGCAGATGAACAACAAGAAATTTCATGTCACAAGTAGAATAGATTTGCTAAGGGATAATAGGAAGAAGGATTCAAAATCCATTTTCTACATTTTTCAAGCAATTTATGAAAGTATTTTCCCAAGTATTGCAACAACAAAAAAGTCCAAGAAACCATGGGATACCCTCTAGACAACCTACCAAGGTATGAAAAAAGTGAAGACAACAAAACTACAAATGCTAAGAAGAGATTTGAGACGGTTTATATGAAAGAGTCTAAGAATGTAGACACATTTTTTACACAATTAATTGGACCGGTTACTCTAATCATACCTCATGGTGAGGCACTTGAGGAAAGGAGAATAGTTGAGAAAATTTTGAGAATTCTGCGAGCAAGATTTGATGTCATTGTTGTGACAATAGAAGAGACAAAGGATCTCCCACTATTTTCAATGGATGAATTTCATGCATCATTGATTTATGATGAGCATAGAGTGAATAGAGAAATGAACTCCTCATTAGATCATGCCTTCAAAACAAAAGTCTCAACTGGTCAAGGTAGAGGTAGAGGAAGAACAAATGCCAAAGGAGGAAGGTAAAATCCCACATAAAGGTGGAATATGCAACTCTTTAAGCTCAAGTGGAAGGGGAAACAATCAAAATCCAAGTCAAGGCCCAAACCAGAATCAAACACAAGGTGAGAGGTACGATAAATCTCATGTTCAAAGTCATTATTGTAAGAATTATAGTCATTGTGAAAATGAATAGAGAAAGAAGCAACATAATATAAGTAATAAACCAAGTGCAAATTTTACAAAGGAAAATCAGAACCAAGAGAACATGTTTTTAGCTTGTAATGTAGCACAAGAAAAACAAAGGGATGTATGGTTTATAGAATCAGGGTGAAACAATCACATGACAGGGAACATAGAAATTTTTTACCAATCTAAATGAAAGCGTGAAATATGAAATGACATTAGGCACTAATAACAAATTATTTTTCATGGGAAAATGAAGAGTCAACATTATAACAAAGAATAGGGGAGAAGAAGTAAATTTAAGATGTTTATTTTTTTCTTGGTTTGAAGCATAACCTCATAAGAATTGAAAAACTCATGCAAAATGGCTACAATGTATTTTTTCAAAAATGGGGAGTGTGGAATCTTGGATAAGTCTCCAAGAAAACAATTCATTTCAAAAGTTCAGATGACAAGCAATATAATGTTTCCTCTTAATCTAAAAACATATTTGAAGGAACAAGGTGTGCACTTGCACAACTGCCAAATAATTCACAAGAGTATGGAAGCAAATTTCGTGTTGTCACACAAATAAACCTCCAGGTAGAGGTTAAGAATGAAAACTGGTTATGGAATTTGAGATTTGGTCATCTCAATTTTGGAGGCTTGAATTTGCTGCATAGGAAAGATGTGGAAGGGATTTCCACTCATAGAAAAATTGGATAGATTACGTGAAGGATACATCTTGGGAAAACAACATAGAGAGACTTTATGAGAAGGATTGTCGATAAGGTAAAAAAGACCCTTGGAGATTGTCCATTCATATTTATGTGGATCAATGAAGACACCGTCAATTGGATTCAACTGTTATTTCTTGACATTCATAGATGACAACACAAGGAAGACATGGGTCTACTTCCTAAAACAAAAAAATGAAGTGTTTGAGCGCTTCCTCCAATAAAAACCTATTATTGAAAGGCAAAGTGGACACTAAATCAAAGTTTTGAGGACTAACAGATTTGGTGACTACATCTCAAATGACTTTCTTTGTATTTATAGGGAGCATGGAATTTACGAGAAACTTACAAAAAACTATACACCTCTGCAAAATGTTGTCATGGAAATGAAAAATATGACCATTATGGAAATGGAAAGGAAAATGTTGAAGGAAAGGTATTTTTAAAATGACTATTGGGATAAAGTTGTCGGTTGTGCAACATATTTCATTAATAGGTTTCCAGCCAAAAGTGCAAGAATATGGTTCCTGAAGAGGCATGGAATGGAAGAAAGCGTGGTGTCACTCACATGAGAGTGCTTGGATGTATGGGTTATGCACATGTCTTGGATGAATTGAGGAAGAAATTGGACAACAAGGGGGGGAATTCATATTTGTTGGATAGAGTGATGAATCCAAGGCATACAAGCTCTACAATACATTAACCAAAAATTTCATAATCAACAAAGATGTGCATTTCATAGAAGAGGAAGCATGGGATGAAATTTTGGAGAAGAAAATCATTGTGAAAACATGTATACGAAAGGAAGACAAAGAGGAATTAACTGCAACAATTAATTCATCAATAATGACTCCTATTGTAACTTATATTCAAGCTCAACAAAGCAGCCAACAAGTGACACCATCAAGAAGTAATAGGACAATGTCGCGCATTCAAGAAAATACTAGTCCAAAACACACTGCAAATACCCAATATGTCATCTACTTCAAGAAAAACATCAACTGACATATCAAGTCCATCTTTTGCAAGCATAAGAAGACAAAAATTTGGAAATTTAAGTGAAATTTATGACCAAAATGAAGTTGAGCGTAGCGCAAGATGAAATTATTTATTTTCATTATTTTGTCATGTAGATGTGCTGGAAATGTTGTCATTGATGGCAAAGGGGATGGCAAAGGAGGAGTACTTGAACCAGAAATAAGGCAAAGTAGCAGAAATGAAGCAAACATAGGTGTGTAATTAAATTCAGTTGTGGACCTAAATTCTATGTGAAGGAACTGTGGTGCAATTATCTATGCATTAATGTTTTATTACAGATGTGAGTCTATCAGGGTTCTGTATAGAATAGAAATTGCAGTGTTTCAGAGTTCGTGGTGTATTTATTTGTACATGCTGTGTAGAAATCAATTGAACCGGTTCTGTATAGAAAATCAAGAGTCCGACTTTGTTCATTTGGCATAGCAGATTAAACCTCTGTCCTTGAAGAAAAAGGCGATTTTAGTAGTTCGGATTGAGAAACAGATGCAACAATGAATTAATTGTAGAAGTGCTATAGAGAAGGTTCAATTCCTTTTGAATCCTTGAGTTATTATATTGTGGAAGAAGTCGAGTTATTACTCCCTTTGTGAAGGGGCTTTAAATCCCCTTAGGAATTCATTCGACATTGATAACAATCTATGTATGAAACTGTTGGGTTCGATTTACATAATTCGATACCCATTCTTGTGAGAAAGTCGCATACAGATTTTAGTGGGATAGTTTGACTACACGATCCACTGTGTAATGAACAACGAAGGGAGATTGGAAATTTGAAGTCATTTGAGGGCCTTACTGCAATAGAAACCGATTAGAAAAATTCGGATAGTCAAGGTGCAAAGAAAGTATGAATCCGATGAAAAGGAGCTGTGAAAGCAAAGGTGAATGAAACAACAATGGAGGTAGTATCTTTGGTTGTCAAAGGGGAGCTTCAAAGAATGCGTGAAGGGAATTCATATAAGTCAAATAGCAATTTAACCATGCATTGGTTAAATTTTGGGATTCAGTTAAAACTATTCGGAATATTGAAGGCATAGCAAAACTATTAAGAATAATTGAAGCGGAGATGAAGTAGAATCGAAAGTGGAAATATGAGCTAAGATATGGACGGAACCATGAGGAGTAAATAGTATGGGCGGATTCAAGAAACAGTTTATGGTATTCCCGTAGCTCCTAAAGCGGTAAGCTTATTTGAGAAAAATAACGCGATTCCACAAATGGAATGACGCGCGACAAAAAGTAGTTTGTAAAAACCTCCTTCATCATGTGACTTTTGAGAATTAATGTCTGTTCATCTAAATCACGCGATATCCAGTTATAACCGTTGATCTTCCAAGAGGAACGCGACAAGACTATAGCCGTTGGATGTGAGCGGGAGTTAACCACTGGGCCCCAGTTCATTGCTTAAGTTTGGAGGACTAAACCTCGTGCGATCTAACTGCGCAACCACCGTTTATCTGCTAGAGGGGAACATGATAAGACCACAGTAATTGATTGAGGAGGCACTGTTATGTGAAGTCGGAATTATATGTGTTATGTGTGAATTGTGGTGGACCCGATATGTCATAAAATGTGGTTTAATATTTTGAGTTATGGAGATTTGATTTGAGTGTTGGACCCGATATATGTTCATAAAATTGTTTGTTTAATGACCAATATTAGTTCTTAACCTTGGGGTTCGTTGATTTGCGGGTGTATTAGCTATATGCACTGATTATTGTTATATTTCGTCATGACAAAGTTGAGCCTGGTAAGAAAAGGAATGTGTGCTAGACACATATTAAGGATTGGGTCTTCGAATATTAGAGTCAGACTAAGGATTGAATGTATACTAACGAGCGCATATGGATATTGTCCAATACGAATTGTTAAAGTGTGGCCAGTATATATACATGTGGTGGAAGGAAGGAGTATTAAGCCCAAGGTTTAATACAATTGATTTTCTTAGTCATTATATGGCTGGCGTTTGGTTTTAACCCAAGGTCGGGTTTTTAAATAAATTAAATAAAAGGCGTTGATTTATGGTTCGAATCGAAAGGTTGAATATTGTTGCAAGGTAAAACATTATTAAAGCTCTTTGTTATAAAGGCCAAGAATTATATAAAAGCGAAAATCAAAGGCTGTTATAAAGATTCTTAACATTCTAGTGGGACCCTCACTAATCACATTAGAGAGACTTATGGTAGTGGAACTTGTTACCAAAAGTTCCGATTGCGATTGAGTTCCGAACATGATGTGTTTATGAATGGTGACTCATATATGTTTTAGGTCTAGCTTAAAAGTTATGCCATCGCATTGGAAAAAGGGTGAAACATCGGAAAATCCCATAGAAGGATGTGATTGCGATCAATCGCATCGGGAAAATTACAAAGGATCCAATCACAATCGGAAGAATTCAGTTGCGATTAATTGCATCGGCAAACAGAAAATAAGGGTTTATCAAGCTGTGGGGCCTGAACCTTTCAAATGTTAGAGTTGGTGGTTTGATATGTATGCGTCAGAGGGTTATACTATGGTTGAACCATATGATTAGAGGGTTGCGCATGTAGGTTGCACAAAGCATTAATACATTGATACATTAAAGATTGAGGGGCCTAACGTAAGCCACAGTCTATTAATGTTTATAACGCTCGTTTGGTGAATACATATGTATGGCAGTATATATATATGTTGATATGTACTATATGATAAGCCAAACCTCGCATGAAAGGGATTGTGTACTGGCATATATTTAAATTAAATGGGTCGGAATGATACGTCAGCTTATTAATATGTTATACCCTGAGTTGCGGGAAACACATCTCTCTCTCTCTCTCTCTCTCTCTCTCTATATATATATATATATATATATATATATATATATATATATATATATATATATATATATATATCAGGGTCTTCATAAAGTTATATGAGTACATTTTCAAATAATAAATTATTGTTGGGCGCGTCTACTTTTAGGCATAGTGGAGATTGCTGCGTTATGACCATCAGAGAGTTTTAATCTAAATCTCAGATTTGAATCTTTAAGAAAGCCAGAGATATCATTGAATTTTCCAGACTCTAATTTTATTTGGGGTATTTAATTAGATTTCCAGATCAACATTTATATATATACAACAGACACACAATCACAGTGAACAGGAATATGCACATGAATGAATTTGACAGGTGTACAAGCACAAAAAACTGGAAAATATGAAAAATATAGTGAGCAGAAGAAGGCAGAACAGTTACCTGACAGCAGCAGAAAAGTCAAATCTAGCAAAGCCAAAGGCCAGAAAATGGGCTGAGTGAAATTGTCTTTATGTAACTAAAAATGTGACTGTAAATGTTGTAATTGATTTTATATTGTTTGTGATGCATTGGCAAGTCTCCGAAGGAAAAAAAAAACTTTCACTATAATATTGAAATTAAATCATATTGTTATATTTCTCTGAATGAGCGGGTAAAAGAAATGAGAAGGCAGAAGGAAAAGAGGCATGGTTGTCCATTTCAAATTCCCTGAGGAATGCTAACATTCATAAGGGAATTTCTATAAATAATATCACCTTGATATGTGCAGAGAGGTTAGAGAATGCATAATTGAGATAGAGAGGATAAGAAGAAAGAGGAGCTAAGAGAGAATCTAAGAAGATGCAGAGATGATGCAGAACAGATATGAAGACTGGAGGACAACAGTAAGAAGGTACAGAACAGAGCTGATATCCAAGGCAAAATCAACAAATGTTTTATTTTGAAAGAGTGATGAATTTGTAGCTTCCCTATCAAGTTGTAGCTTGATAGATGTCAGTTGTAGATGACTGAGGTTGGAGCCTCCTGTAGGTTGGCGCTTGCAGAAAATTGATGGGAGTTGGAGCTTCCTTGCAAGTTGTAGCTTGCATAATTGAGGTAGGAGCCTCCTGTAGGTTGGTGCCTATAGAAAATCAGTGGTGAGAGGGAGTTGGAGCTTGCCTTTGCATCACAACAATAATAAGATGTGGTTTTCTCCCTTTATGGGTTTCCACTTATATCTGGTGTCTATGTGCATGATGTTTATGTGTTGATATGGTTTATCTAATCTACTTAATACTTACTACTCTCATATTAAGTCTGTTGTTACATTAACTTAATACTTGTTTCTCACATTTGAAGATTACTCACATATTAATTTGAGCATGAAATGAAGGTGTAAATAATTTTTAAGGGAAAGTTTAAAAGTCCATGTATGTGTTAAACTGATTCACCCCCCCCCCCCCTCTTAGTTTAACTAAGGGTTCAACAATTGGTATAAAAGCAGGTTCCTTTGGTGTAAGCTTAAAGGCTTGTAGGAGATCTAGTTGAGTCATGGATTATCAAAATGTATTTCGGTTAAATACAACAAACTTTCTTGAATGGAGAGATAAAGTTAAAACAATATTTTTGGCTTATGAACCTGAGGTATGGAAGCTTGTATGTGATGGTTACAGCACAGACTACCCCACGGTGCAAGAAAAACATAGGAATGCCAAGGAAAGATATTCAACAGCCTTCATAACAAGGACCTTGAGTTAATAATGGATTTAACATCTGCAAAAGATATCTGGGATAGATTGCAGTTCATGCATGGAGCAGACACTAAGGACTGCACTGTCAAGAAGGAGAAGAGAATTAAGAAGAAGAAAAATTCATGTCAACGGGAAAATTTTCAATCAAATGAAGTACCTGCTAGTGTGAATGGAAGTAAGAACCATGAAGAAATTGCAATTGAGGAAAAAGCCAAACCTGACTTAGCCTTGACTGAAATAGAAATATTGAAGAATGAAAACAAAGACCTAAAAACTTTGTTACAAATATGTGATGAGAAATAATATGAAGATATGAAAGAAATTATTGGCCTGAAGACACAGCTTGAAGAAGCAAAGAAAGTGGAAGACACTCTGCTGTAACAAATGAGAGAGAAAAGTCAGGAATATGAAAGATTGGAAGAAGAAGTAGTGAGCCTAAGAAAGAATTTAGAAAAATCCCGAAGAGAACTATTAATGAATACACCTCTAATGAAAAGCACTGGACAATTGGACAAAATGATAAATGCTCAAAGGTCACCTCTCATAAAGGCTGGTATAGGATATGAAGGAGAAACTAGTAAGTCCCAGATAGAAGATAACAGGAAAAACATTTTTGTAAAAGCTGTAAAGAACAGTGAAGAAGCTCAGCAAATTCCTACAGAAGCAGAGGCCAGCAGGATCATGAGTTGCAGAGAAACAAATAGAATCAAGCAGCAACATGAAAAGACAGAGAATGAGAGGATGAAACAATCAGCTGAAAAAGGTCCATACACTTATGAGGATGAATTAAATAAATTTGGAAGAAGTCAAAGAAGGTTCTTTCCACCTATGAGAAGTATCACTTGTTTTTCCTGCCACAAACCAAGACATGGTGCAGCACATTGTAAGACAAAGAGAATTAATGATTACCAGCAAAAGATGCAGCAAATGAGAAGAACACCTCAAGCAAGCAAAGGGAAAAGACAAACTTTCACCAGGTACACAAATCATTTCCATGGCTACTATTATGCATGCAATAATTTAGGACATAAAATTGTTGATTGTAAAATGTATTCAAGAAAGGGAATGAAATATTATACATCAGCTCAAACATACCTTGGCAAAGTAAGATGTAATGTATGCCTCAAGCATGGTCACAAAGTAAAATACTGTAATCTACCATATACATTCAAGAACTCTAGACAGAGGATGAAATCAAAACAGATCAATCAAAACTATGAATCAAAAAGAAGAACAGACCTTATGAAGAACCCCAATAAAGTATGGAAGGAAAAGAGAAAGGGGGAGCCTATTATCGCAATAACATAATGAAGATATCATAGTCTCAGGGGGAGCTTCTCTAGGAAGAAAAGCAAGCATACATCCAGTGATAGATATGAAGCAACATCTCAGGGGGAGAGAAGTTCATAAAAATTCCCACAAAAGCAGTTTAAGAAGAGCTCCATGAAATAGCAACTGTTAAAAGGTCAGAAAGAAGATTATCTAAAGCGCACAATATCCTGCAGGTTGATGGAAGGAGAGAAAGCAGCAAGCAGCCATGATGATCGAAGAAGACATTAGCACATTAAAGTGATGATCACATTGTGCATATTTCTGCTAGTATGAACAATGATTCACCTTAAGAAAGATGAGTAAGAAAAGAGCCTATCATCATTGTATCATTACTTCTTTCATCTGTGAAAATGTCCCTTGGAGGAGTACACTTAAGTAAGTGATAAATCTCTGAGTAATCTACCCATGAATATTTCTAATAAAAGAATTGAAGATGTCTTCCTGAATATTATTATGTTAGAACAGTTGAATTGTATGTAAAGCAGCAATGACTCTGGAGCAGTCCTAGAGAGGAAAATGCAGTGACATTCCTTTAAAACCAGAATGACAGACCTAGCAAGAGGTTATTAATGACAAGATCAGATTCAACATTTTGATGATTGTTGGTGTGAATAGTGGAAAGCTCAATATTAGAATTCATTAAGGATTCCTTAATATTGGGTTCATGAGCAAGATGAAGTGAAAGTAGTATTAATTGGTACTTGGTACAAACAACATGCCAATCAACATAATATCAAGTGTTATCATGGAGCAGCAATAAGGTACAGGTCCTTAGGATCAAAGGATTATGGCAAGAGTACATCCAACATAAAAGGGTCAATGAAAAGGCTAAAGGATCAGTATTTTGTTTACTCTTGAAACATTATATTGAGCATTGAAACAAATTTTTTTTTGGATGCCTTCCTGATGTCGGTACATATACATATCAGGCCTATTTTATTAAGATCCTTCATAACACTGTGTGAAATCTGTTTGCTATTAAAACATCTTGAATATTTTTTAAGATCATCATGATAGAAAGTTTAAGTATCGAAAGTATGAAGAATTAGTTGGGTCAGTTGAAGCTCAAAACTCTGTCATGGAGTCATCAAGAACATACTTCAGCAGTAAAGGGATTTGATTTCTTAGATCAAATTATAGTTGATTCATTGATCACATCTGGAAAAATAACCTTCAGCTATTAAGGATGATGTACTGCAGATGAGTATGGAAGAAGAAGACATATTCCATCTACAATCTTCCTCAATAGAAATTAGCTCACTACATCAGACAGAGACTGAAGTCTATTTGAATCATTATTAGTATTTTATGTTTAAACCAATGATGCAGCTCTGATTATATAAGTGTATATTCAAGTTCAATAATCCTCAAAAGTGTTCGCTCAACAACTCTTATACACCAGTTTGGAGAAGCATGGTACAAAGTCAGAAGAAGAAGGCCGAAATACATCTCAGAGAGAGGAAATGAAGAGATAGAAAGCACTCTAGCAAATGTGCAACCCTTTTCCATTGATGTCAAAGGGGGAGGAAAAGCAGATAGGCAGAGGAAGCATTGGATTATTGGTGGACGTGTTGCCATCAATGCAAAAGGGGGAGACTGTTGGAAATGTTGTCATTGATGGCAAAGGGGATGGAAAAGGAGGAGTACACGAACCATCAATAAGGAAAAGTAGCAGACATGAAGCAGAGGCAGGTGTGTAATTAAATTCAGTTGTGGACCTAAATTATATGTGAAGGAACTGTGTTGCAATTATCTATGCATTAATGTTTTATTACAGATGTGAGTCTATCAGGGTTCTGTATAGAATAGAAATTGTGGTGTTTTAGAGTTCATGGTGTATTGATTTATACATGCTATGTAGAAATAAATTCAACCGGTTCTGTATAGAAACTCAAGAGGCCGACTCTGTTCATTTTGCATAGCAGAGTAAACCTATGTCCTTGAAGAAAAAGGCGATTTTAGTAGTTCGGATTGAGCAGCAGATGCAACAATGACTTAATTGTATAAGTGTTGTAGAGAAGGTTCGATTCATTTTGAATCCTTAAGTTATTATATTGTGGAAGAAGTCGAGTTATTACTCCCTGTGTAAAGGGGCTTTAAATCCCCTCAGGAATTCATTCGACATTGATAACAATCTATGTATGAAACTGTTGGGTTCGATTTACATAATTTAATACCCATTCTTGTGAGAAAGTCACATACAGCTTTCAGTGGTATAGTTTGACTACACGATCCACTATGTAATGAACAACGAAGGGAGATTGGAAATCTGAAGTCATTTGAGGGCCTTACTGCAATAGAAACCGATTAGAGAAAGTTGGATAGTCAAGGTGCAGAGAAAGTATGAATCGGATGCAAAGGAGCTGTGAAAGCAAAGGTGAATGAAACAACAATGGAGGTAGTATCTCTGTCTGTCAAAAGGGAGCTTCAAAGAATGCGTGAAGGGAATTCATATAAGTCGAATAGCAATTTAACCATGCGTTGGTTAAATTTTGGGATTCAGTTAAAACTATTTAGAATATTGAAGGCATAGCAAAACTGTTAAAAATAATTGAAGCAGAGATGAAGTAGAATCGAAAGCGGAACTATGAGCTAAGATATGGATGGAATCGTGAGGAGTAAATAGTATGGGAGGTGTTGGGGTTCCCATGTTTTTGCCAGATTGGCAAGAACAAGAGATGAGACAACATTAGAACCACTTTCAGACCTCAGGATCTAGCCCTCGTGGGTCCAGAGAGGGATCTCTCTATGTATAAGTAAAGGTTTTATGTCTTTGAAGCTTCTGCGTTAAGATATTAGGCTAGTTATAGGCACGGGTTTGTTTGTTCGGTTTTTGGTTTGGTTGTTGGGAATCAGGAAAGTTGTAAGACAAGGTTGTATAAAGAGGATTCTAGAAAGAGGAGAAATTTCATAGAACACTCAAGACCATTGGGCAATGGAGTTAGGAAAGGGTTTAATTGCTATTCAATATGCAGGCTTTCAGTTGGGCTAGTCATCTAAAGTGTTGGATCTTAAAAATGATAGTGGGGCATGGAAAGACAGGAGAGAAGGTGAAAGAAAGGAAACCTCCAAGGTGACCTTTTAGGAATAAGATCCAGGGATAGGACATGCCATTGGACAACCTGTGATCCAAGACCTAAAAGGTTAACTCTTCAGACAAGGAAACATTTAAGATTTAGAACACAAGTCGAAAACATGAGATCAGAGAGAGACTTTGAACTCTCAATTCTTTGGTATCCAGCTTAAGGGAACTTAGAACGTTTAATTAATTGAAAAGGACCTTGGTGAGTCAGAGACAGGGTTCTAAACTCCCAATATTCCAATTCATTCAATTATAGCCTAACAAGAACATCTAAGGAACAGATTTCATTAATTCACACATCAGCTAGTAGCATGTATTTGACCACTACACTTGTTGAATTAGCTTAAAATAAATCCTTAGATAACACATACATCATAAAACATTGAAGGCAGGGAGAGTAGAAACATAGGGTACCTAACAAGGGTAAATCCTATGCCAGATTTCTGATGCGAGCCAGTAGAGATGAAATGTAATGAACTAAAAAGGAAAACATAGACAAAGACAGAAAAACATCACCGCTGCTTTAAATCAGGATCCAAATAAATGTGCTTGTCATATTAAAGAGAAACAACAGTCATGTAGAACATTTCCAACAGCTTGGTATGCAGTCTCAAAACATCTTCCTCAGCCTATCTTACAACTTTACACAAAGAACATGTCTCAAGAGAAACAACTTGCAGTTCACAGATATCCAATCAACAACCTTTACAATGTTTTCTCATGAGTTTTTATAACAGGAAGAGAGGCAGAGGAGGTAGATGAAACACTAAATGGAACATTAAACAGAGTCAGAGCAGTGGGTCGAAACCCATTCTGTTTTAATGTCTATGCATTGAACTTCTGTACTCTTTGGGTGAAAGAGTGGTCTTTGACAGGCTGAAATTTACTTCAGGTATGTCTTTGAGGTACTTGCTGTAGCACTCTGTAGAACTCTGGTGATCTAAACAAAAATAAATCAATGATTCAGGTCTGCCATACTGTGTAACAAAACCTTATGATAGCATACGACTGTTGTCAGGGCTGAAATTTTCTCAGGAACACGGTATAGAATGCAGATGGTATGGGCACTTTTTCCTTCTATGGAAAGAACATTCTGCTGATGGTGACATTGATATATCGTTTCTATGCCCTAGGCTTGATTTTACATTCTCTGTTCTTTCATTAACACTCTTTGCCGCTCCATTCTTGTCCCTGTCTGTGAAATTTGGGCTTTAAATGACTCTGGAATGGTTTCTCAGAGTTACAATCTATTCTTTTAATGAAAATCATGTCATGATACCTTCCGAGGATTTTCTTCATAATCTCGATCCCTAAAAATGGTCTTTTTTCGTTCTATGCCATTGTGACAGTGACTGTGAACGATGGCAATCGTCCACCGTCTGTACCCTACAAAACACACCAAATTGTTAAGAAAACCATGCTAGAGGGGGAAAGGGTGCTTTGAAGGCCTGCGGAATGGTGGCAGAACTCTGGAGGAATGATGAAAATGCAGTGGAATGGGAAAATAGGCTAGATAATGCAAAAAATGCGGAAGACTAGATAGATGGAGGCTTAATGGAGAAATGCACGGGGACCGTTTGATCATGCATGGGGGTAGTGATCAATGGCGAAAAATGGACGATGGAGGGCTTAGGAAATCGGGCGGAAAACAAAGAAATGGGAAAAATCCACGAAGGCAGGTGACACGGCGCTCTGGTGGTGGGACCCGGTCCAAGGCAGGGGCGATGATTTGATCTGGGCCATCCGATCTTTGGAGGAGATTGACGGCTGTGAGTGCATCGGAGGGTGACAAATGGTGGGCCAGGGGTCCTTTTGCTTTGATTATCCTTCGAGCATATTAGGGGCGCGCACTCCGTCGGATGGCCGGCCACAGATCGGACAGTGTACAACAATATCACGTTGGGCCCGGAGTCGAACATTAACGCGCGATGAGAGCGGTTTCCCAAATGGCTCAAGGACATGTGTCGACTAGGGGCGCTAATCACTGCCGAATGAAAAATACTGCCCTCCTTTCGAAGGCGGTGTGATAGAAACCGTCGGATTTGCATAGGACGTGACCATGGGGACCACCGGGGCGGACGAAATGTGGGCCGTCGATCTATGGATCAGATCGACGGTGGATATGCGATCGGAGGAGTAAACAGGGGGGGGGCACAGGTACGATGAGATTTGCGAAGACCGTCAGATCTGTATAGATCGACGACGGGTATTGCACTCGACCATTTGATCCGGTATGTGCACTACGGGCTAGCATTTGGTTTTAGCGCCCGGGTCATGTGGGAGAATGGCTAAGAGGGCTGGCCGAAGGGGGCTAAGCTTGATATATGTTAAAATAGGGGTTTTCAGCCCTTTTCAATACAGTTTGAGGCCAAAAAGGGGTAACGGTAGAGGGAAGAAAGGGCTATTAAACCAAACAAGGGGTGTGTGTAAGGTTTAAAGGGGATTTTGGGATGGTTTAGAGGAACTAGGAGATGGAAAAGGGGATGGAAACAGAGGCTAAGTGAGGACGAAATAAGGGGGAAAGGCCTTTGGGCATTCTTTTCACAATAGAAAGGCTTATTGACTTGGAAACAACAGTGGAAATTAATCAAAGGGCAGAGGACATGAAGAGGCTTTCAAGGATGATGTGTTTTTAGGAGAAATGAATTCCTTGAAGGCTCAACAAATAATTTAGCCCCCTATTTTCTTGTCAAAAAAATCATAGGGGGCTAGCAGTGGCTCCACATGGGGATGGCTTCTTCTTGAAGGAGTGAAGAATTCAGAAAATGATCTTTGGTGTAGGCCTGATGCCTGCTGCTTGAGCCATATTTCTTCTTTGATTATAGCTGCCACAAACATGATAGATCAGCAGAAACATTCCCAAACAATCTACCTACCCAGACTATAGTCCTATCATTTTCTCTTCAGGGTGCATTTGGACTAGCAGACCCTTTACATCACCAATTTTTTACAAACAGGAAAATAAACCTATTCTATTTCTACCCTTATTTCTCCATGAGACCAGATTAGACTGTTGGCCTCATAAGTTTCTCTACCTAATCTAATATCTACTGGGATTAAAATGTCCAACAGATTTCTTCTCTATATTATACAAAAGAAATTTAAAACATTCAAACTAGGATTAGACAGTCTAGTTTGTTGTGGATCCAAGGCATAAAGATAGTTGCACATGGACAGAAATTTGCAGAAAACTGAAAATAAAATCTTGAAGGCTTGAAATCTGAAGCTTTGAAGCATCCTTTTTTCTTTGTGACTCAAGTTTTGAGCTTGTTAGAGTCACTTTCTCTTCTTCATTTCAGCTCTAGTTTTGGGCTTGTTAGACCTGACTCTATTTCCTTATTTGTTGGTTCAAATTTTGGACATGTTAGAACTAGCTCTCTTTAGTTACTTTGGCTCAGGTTTTGATCGTGTTAGAGCCAATCCCTACATTTCAGAGGTTCATGTTTTGAGCATGTCTGAACCTCTCTTTATCTCTCTTTTTTGAAGAATTTTCTCTTTTCTTGAAAACATAACACAGTAATGGTATTTACAATGGAAATCGAAACTGGAAATTGGAAATCAGCAAAAGTAGTGTTTGAGAATCCTGCCATTGACAGGACCCCCAAAAAGTTCTGTACCATCTAACGCGTACAGAAAAAAGGCATTTGGACCAACAGTGGCCTGGATGATGTATGGACCCTACCACAAACTGTCAAACTTGTCGTGCTTTCCTTTGTCCTCTCTCCTTGAGTCCCATTTCAGAACTTTATCTCCAATTTTGAAGTCAGAAGCTTTGGTTCTCTTGTCAAACAACTTCTTTATATTTTCCTGAACTTTCACAACTCTGTTATAGACTTCTTCCCTTGTTTGCTGGAGATGAATTGTTTGGTTTATCCTCCTTACCATGCTGTCTTCTTCTGTCTAAATATCTTGGACAAGTTTAATCACCAGTACCCCAAGGCTAGTAGGAAACACTACCTCTGTTCCATAGACAAGCTGATATGGTGACATGCCAATGGATTTCTGTGTTGTAAGCCTATCAGCCCACAGGGCATGCACTAACTTGTTATGCCATGAATTTTTGTTCTCTTCCAACATCTTTTTGATGATGGTCACCAGGCTCTTGTTTGATGATTCAGCTAACCCATTACCTTGTGCGTAATAGGAAGTTGAATGAACAAGTTCTATTTGATACTTGTGACAAAAATCAACCATTTTATTTGATCCAAAAGCAACAACATTATCAGTGATTATTTTCCTTGGGTAGCCAAACCGAGAGAGGATGTGGTCTTCTAGGAACCTAATGATGACTGAATCTGTGGCATTCCTAGTAGGTATGGCCTCTATCCACTTATTGAAGTAGTCTGTGGCTATTAAGATCCACTTGTGTTGTGCAGAAGAAGCAAGGTGTATTTGTCCTATGAAATCTAGGCCCCAATGCATAAAGGGACCTTCAACAGTGATAGGTTGCAGAGGTAGAGGTAGGAGCTTTCTTTTTCCTTCAAAAATCTAGCATTTATGGCAGGCAATTATCATCTTATGGATGTCATTGAAAAGTGTAGGCCAATAATAGCCAGCTTTGAGTATTTTGTTAGCAGTGGCTTTCCAGTTCAGGTAGCCTCCACACTCTCCTGCATGGAACTCTTGTTTAATCCTCTCTGCTTAGTCTCAGGAAAATATTTAAGAAATAGGCCATTTGTATTTTTCCAGTATAAGCATTCATTCATTATGCAATAGTTTCGGATTTTAGCTTTAGGAATTTGGCCTTGGTCTTTCATAGTTCAAGAGGGGTATTGAGGTTTGTGAGCACATACAGGATATCAGCGTACCAAGGAGAGCTCTGAAACTTCTCCTCAACAGTGGGATCGAGAAATCCTTCCTACTCATCCAAGGCATCTACCATGTTTATGTCAAGGGATTGTAAATTTGATTCAGCCATTAGTTGAGCTAGGCCCTGACCTTTGATCAGTTTTGTGGGTTTTATCTCAAGGTCATACTCTAAGATCATGGAAATCCATTTGCCCCGCTTTCCATCTGGATCTTGGGACAAGATGTCTTTAACCACTATGTTTGGCACGTATGCTATGACGTGATAATGTAGTATGTACACCCTAAAGTATTTCAAGGCCTTTACTAGGGCATAGGCTTGCTTTTCCATTATGTTGTATTTCAAGGGTGCATCCCTTAGAGTTTTTCTGAAGAAATAAATGGGTTGTTCCATTCCCTCTGGATTTTTCTACAGTAGAACTGCAGCTACTATTTGCTCGGAGGCAAATGAAAAGATCGGGAAATATTTTGAGAAATTAGGGCTGATTAGGACAGGAGCCCAGGTGAGTGCAAGTTGAACTGATTCAAAAGAATTTATAGCCTCAACAGTCCATTTAACTCCTACACCTTTCTTCAACATGTTAGTCATATTCCTGAGTTGTTCAGCTAAATTGGGAATAAACCTCCTTAAGAAGTTGAGTTTCCCAATGAAGGACTGCAACTATTTAATGTTTATCGAGTGTGTGATTTGTAGTATTCCCTCAACTCTCTATGGGTCTATCCTAATTATCTTCTTAGATATAATGTGGCCGAGAAGATTTCCTTCCTGCAGCCCAAATACAGTCTTTTTAGGATTCAATAACAGACCGAACCTTCTACATTTTCAAAAAATCTTCTTAGATATTTCAGGTGTTCCTCATGAGTCTTGGAATAGACTGTTATGTCATCCAAGTAGATGACAATGAATTGTCCTATCTCCTCTAAAAAGGCTATGTCCATTGCTCGTTGGAAGGTTGCACTAGCATTCATCAGTCCAAAGGGCATTTTTACATATATAAAAGTGCCCCATGGAGTGGTGAAAGCAGTTTTGAGTTGGTCTTCTGGGATTACCAAAACTTGGTTGTAACTTGAAAAACCATCTAACAGGGAGATCCGCTTTGAGCTAAATATCCTCTGCAGGATATGTTCCATATTTAGTAAGGGGTAATTGTCTTTAAGCGAGGCTCTGTTAAGGTTCCTGAAATTTATGCACAGTCCGCTCTCACCTGTTTTCTTTCTCACAGCTACAAGGTTTGAGACCCAATCAGAGAACCTCACAGGAACTATTATGCCTGCCTCATACATCCTTTTTATTTCCTTTTCTACTACAGGCAATTGCTTTGGGTTGATCCTGCGAAGTTTCTGTCTGAAGGGTTTCTGGTTATCTTTCAAAGGTATTTTGTGCTATGTAATGTTTGTGTCATAGGCCTTTAAGTCCTCGTAGCTCTAGGAAAACACATCAATGAATTCCTTGAATAGGTCAATGTATTTCTTTTTCATGTTTGCAGGCAGGGACTTAGCCAATTTAATCATCTTGGGTTTATCTTCAGTTCCTATGTTGCATTCCTCGACATCAAAGTCTGAGTGTTCTATGGTGGGCTTCTTCGCTACATCATCGAAATCGAAAATATCTTCTAAAAGTGCCAGACCTCAGGGTATGTTCTTATCTTTGGCCTATAGCACCTCTACTTCCTCACTATCTGCATTTTCACATTCTTCATTTGGATTTCCAATCTGTTCATTTAAAGTGTTTATTTCTATGTTACAGGGTGGTTCTTCACTTAGGCAGCTATCATTGGACTTCGAGTTTGACTCAGAGAATTCAAACTCGTTCCTACCTATTAGGAAATCCTCAATCTTCTTATCGCCCTAAAAAACCTGCCAATATTTCTCATTATCAGGTACAGCAGGTCTGAACTTTATCTGAATGATGATTTGTTGATCGCTAGGAGGCTTGTGATACGAACTAGCTATACAAGCTAATCCATTTGCAATTGTGTTATGACTCCTAGGGACAAACACCAGTTCGTATTCTACAAAGGTTTTCAATAAGTCCATAGCGTCATTCTTGTACGCTCTCAACCTAGGGTGTTTCGCTGTGTATTCACCATTCACCTGTTTTATGATCAACTCCGAGTCTCCATGCACGGCTATCCTACAGGCTCCTAATTTCTTCAACAGATTCAAGCCTAGGATAAGAGCCTCATATTCTGTGATATTATTTGTACATTTGAAGTCCAGGTTGAAGGCATGGCTCTTTGCGTAGTCACTTTCAATGTTATGTAACCACACCCCTGCTCTCACAGTATTTCTAGTACAGGACCCATCGAAATTCATTTCCCATAAAGGTTCGCTCTCAGGCTTAACATCGTTTCGTTCTTCGTGTGGTGCGTGAACTTGTGAGAGGTGACTAGCCAACTGTTTACGCTCTGCTTCTTGTCTACTCAGATTTTTTTTTTCAGTGCACTGACCAAAGTTTTCCTCTCCATTTTCCTTCAAGTCCAGAGTGACCATTATGTTAAAATATATGGGCTCTGTTTCATTTTTTGAATTTTTGTTTTCGAATTTTGGCCCCTCTAAGGTTTCATCGTTGCAAAGGATAAAGGAATCTAAATCTGTGTGCACATAGTACAGAGGAGAATTTTCTGGATTTTCAGGGCTACTGACCACAAATTTCATTTGTGCCTCTCTATATAGTCTTCTAAGTTGGCTAAAAACTGGGATTCTGGCATATGCGCCACCCATCTGCATTGTGCCTTGCAGCTTGGCTCCCTATGACCTTGATAGCAACATGCCATACTTAGGTGGCACATCTTCCACTACAACATCCATGACCATACATTTTGTCGGAATTTGGGTTAAGTTCACACATAGGTCCTTGATTAGGCCAAGACACTTTACCTTGCTAGAATCAAATGAATAGAGGTCTTTATAGGGATGGGTTATCTCTAGGCCTAACTCCTCCATAACTACCTTAGGAATTAGGTTGTGTGAGGCCCCAAAATCATGCATGGCATTGTGAAGGATCTTGTCATGGATATTGAGACTGATATAAAAAGGAGGTACTACCCCTTCCTGAAACTTCCCTTCTATATTTGGACCAAACAGGAGGGCTGGTTGATCATCGCTCATATTTACTGTGTCACTGTTTTCACCCAGATTTAAAGCTTTCATAATTTGGCCTTTATATACATCTTGAGTGGCCAGCTCAAAGAGTGGGACAAAGATTTTAATTTTCGCAATCTCACTCTCCAAGTTGAAAGTGGACTGACTCTTTGGAATTTTCAACTCTGTTTTGTTAGCCACCTCCTTGGTGGCAGAATCAGTGGGCTGATTCTCACTATGTATAGTGTTTGTGATAGTTTTATCAGGAGCACTAACTATAGTGCTAGTGCTGCTAGTTGGTTGACTTTTTTTACCAGTGTTTTGGTTGTTCTTACCTTTATTCTTCCCAGAACCCTCATCTGTTGATTTATTACTTTCAACAGTTACTTTAGAAGTTTTCTAAGGCCTTTTCTTAATGGTGGTCTCAGAAGTTTTGAGTTTGGAATTTTCTGAGCTCTTTTTTCTTCTAAGTTCATACTTTTCTCTGACCTGCATGATGGAATTTTCAAAACCAAGTCTATAATCCTTAGATTCTAATCTCTCCTCATCCCAGTATGAGGGCGAGGGCTGATCTTCTTCTATGGAATAGTTGTGGATTGAGTTTTCTACTTCAAACATGTTTATTTTAGTTCCATCAGAATCTTCCATGATTCCCTCATCTTCATCAAGAAAGTTCTCTTGAAATGGGGGAATGAATTGCTGATCTGAGTCTCTTTGTTTGTTGGGAGTGGTGTTGTTTCTTCTAAAGTTTTGGTTCTGGTTATGGTTTTGATTTTTGTTCTAATTACTAGCTATGACAACCATTATTTCCATCATTTGCTACAGCCTTTCCACATTTTTAGATAGATGGTCATAATTGGGGTCAGATGTGGAGGCTACAGTGTCATCTCTATATGTTACCCTTTTCTCAACTCTCAATCTTGTTTTTTTCTCAATCAGATTAGCCTCTACACTCACTGCTCCCTTTTGCATGTCTTCCAATGTGTTGTAATCTCTCTCCCTAAGCTGGTAGGCCATGTTAGCATCAAAGCCTTCAGGATATTTCACTAGAGCCATGCCTTGAGGAGGTTTCATATGGGGAGGAAGAGCGTTATAAATGTTGTTAAACCTAGTATAGTAGTCATGGACACTCTCTCCTGTGTTTCTTTTCAGGTTCTTGTATTCTGCTAAAATTTGGAGAGGGTTGGCCTTAACTTCCCATTTTTTTATGAAGGTCTGATATAAAGAGGGTAGATCTTGGATGCTAGTAGGAGGTAGGCCCTTAAACCATTTCTTCACATCACCTCCTAAGGTATGGGAAAATATCCTCATTTTGACTGTATCATCATCTATCTCCATGTAGTCAAAAGAATCTTCCATCTTGTCTACATGGTGCTGAGCTGTGGTAGACTCCTTTGCAGTGAAATGTGGGATCTTTGATTGGTAATAATTGGGTAAGGGTACTAGAGGCTGGGGTAACATCAGAGGTGCATACCAGGATGCCATGATGATGTTTCGAGGAGGTGAGGGGTTGGCTTGAGGAGATGGTATATGGATGACAGGGATATTAGGACCAGCAGAAGTCTGTTGAGCTGATATAGAATGACAGAGCCCCAAGATTTGAATGAAGTGAATATCAGGAGGTGTAGATGGAAGGGTTTCTCTGTCCCTAATGTGTTGACCATTATGAGATGGTGAACCGGGAAACTCAAGGTCTGGCTGGTCTAGAACACTGAATGACCTAGTTATAGGTACACTGTTTTGAAAGTCTGGGTCAAAAAGTGGGTCTGATAGAGCTGAAAAATCTTTCGGTGCAGAGTTAGCTCTATGGATATGATTGGAAATAGCTGGTATTTTAGGTGTATGAGACTTCTTGAGGATGCTCTCAGGGTTATCAAATATTCCAGGTGGGTTTGGGTTGGGATAAGCTCTTGTGTGAATGGTTCTTGAAACCAATATGTTTAATCTTCAACCAAGGAGCTTAATCCTACTTATTACTCTTAATATAGCTGATGTTGTTGTGGAGGCTGGTCTCCCAGTGGAGTCTTGTGTGAACCAAGATAATCAACAGGCCTACTGATCACCAGTGGAGTGTTTGATCTTTAAGGAACTATGGAGTCACCAGGTGGGAGGTTTAGGATGTTTCTAGGAGGTACACTATCCACCACAGTGCTTATGTAATGTCCCTTTTTCAAGGGTATCCTGAAAACACAGCAAAATCTAACTAGAGATGGACTGGGAGGGCTTTTACCATATATTTCACCTCTGAAAGAGACTAATATCTGGAGGCTATCTGGTCCTTTCCAGACTCTATCTAAGAGTTTGGGGAGAAACACAACAAGTGGTGTAGAAAGTGAATTGCAAGTGGAAGTGTTTCACTGCCAACCTAACCAGATATTGTTGGCTTTCTGAGGCTCTTGTGATGTAGTAGGATGGAAAATACTCAGAAATTCCCTAGCGGAGTCACCATTATGTTGGGGTTCCCATGTTTTTTCCAGATTGGCAAGACCAAAAGATGAGACAACATCAGAACCACTTTCAGACCTCAGGATCTAGCCCTCCCGGGTCCAGAGAGGGATCTCTCTATGTACAAACAAAGGTTTTATGTCTTTGAAGCTTCTATGTTAAGATATTAGGATAGTTATAGGCACAGGTTTTTTTTTTTGGTTTTTGGTTTGGTTTTTGGGAATCAGGAAAGAAGGGTTCAATATAAGACAAGGCTGTATAAAGAGGATTCTAGACAAAGGAGGAGAAATTTTAGAGAACGCTTGAGACCATTGGGAAATGGAGTTAGGAAAGGTTTTACTTTCTATTCAATATGCAGGCTTTCAGTTGGGCTAGTCATCTAAAGCATTGGATCTTAAAGATGATAGTGGGGCATGGAAAGACAGGAGAGAAGGTGAAAGTAAGGAAACCTCCAAGGTGACCTTTCAGGAATCAGATCCAGGGACAAGACATGCCGTTGGACAACCTGTGATCCAAGACCTAAAAGGTTAACTCTTCAGACAAGGAAACATTTAAGATTTAGAACACAAGTCGAAAACCTGAGATCAGAGAGAGACTTTGAACTCTCAATGCTTTGGTATCCAGCTTAAGGGAACTTAGAAGGTTTAATTATTTGAAAAGGACCTTGGTGAGACAAATATAGGGTTCTAAACTCCCAATATTCCAAATCATTCATTTACAGCCTAACAAGAACATCTAAGGAACAGATTTCATTAATTCACACATCAACTAGTAGCATGTATTTGACCACTACACTGGTTAAATTAGCTTAAAATCAATCCTTAGATAACACATACAGAAGAAAAAATTGAAGGCAGGGAGAGCAGAAACATAGGGCACCTAACAAGGGTAAATCCTATGCCAGATTTGTGATGCAAGCCAGTAGAAATGAAATGTAATGAACTAAAAAGGAAAACATAGACAAAGCTAGAAAAACATCACCACTGCTTTAAATCAGGATCCAAAGAAATGTGCTTGTCATATTAAAGAGCAACACCAATCATGTACAAAATTTCCAACAACTTGGTATTTAGTCTAAAAACATCTTCCTCAGCCTATCTTACAACTTTACACAGAGAACATGTCTCAAGAGAAACAACTTGCAGTTCACAGATATCCAATCAACAACCTTTACAATGTTTTCTCATGAGTTTTTATAACAGGAAGAGAGGCAGAGGAGGTAGATGAAACACTAAATGAAACATTAAACAGATTTAGAGCAGTGGGTCAAAACCCATTCTGTTTTAATGTCTATGCATTGAACTTATGTACTCTTTGGGTGAAAGAGTGGTCTTTGATAGGCTGAAATTTACTTCAGGTATGTCTTTGAGGTACTTGCTGTAGCACTCTATAGAACTCTGGTGATCTGAAAAAAATAAATCAATGATTCAGGTCTGCCATACTGTGTAACAAAAGCTTCTGATAGCATAGGACTATTTTCATGGCTGAAATTTCCTCAGGAACACGGTATAGAATGCAGATGGTATGGGCACTTTGTCCTTCTACGGAAAGAAAATACTGCTGATGGTGACACTGATATATCATTTCTGTGCCCTAGGCTCGGTTTTACATTCTCTGGTCTTTCACTGACACTCTTTGCCACTCCATTCCTATCCCTTTCTATGAAATTTGGGCTTTAAATGACTTTGGAATGGTTTCTCAGAGTTACACTCTGTTATTTTAATGAAAATCATGTCACGACACCTTCCCAGGATTTTCTTCATAATATCGATCCCTGAAAATGGTCTTTCTTTCGTTTTGTGCCACTGTGACAGTGACTGTGAACCATGGCGGTCGTCCACCGTCCGTACCCTGCAAAACACACCAAATTGTTAAGAAATCCATGTTGGAGGGGGAAAGGGTGCTTTGAAGGCCTGCGGAATGGTGGCGGAACTGTGGAGGAATGATGAAAATGCAGTGGAATGGTGAAAACAGGCCAGATAATGCAAAAATGGTGGAAGACTAAACAGATGGAGGCTTAATGGAGAAATGCATGGGGACCGTTCGATCATGCATGGGGGCGGTGATCGATGGCGGAAAATGGAAGATGGAGGGCTTATCAAATCGAGTGGAAAAAAAAGAAATGGGAAAAACCCATGAAGGCAGGTGACGTGGCGCTCTGGCAGTGGGACCCGGTCCAAGGCGGCGGCGAGGATTTGATTCGGACCATCCGATCTCAGGAGGAGATCGATAACTGCGAGTGCATCAGAGGGCGACAGATGGTGGGCCAGGGGTCCTTTTTTCTTTTATTATCCTTTGAGCATCTTTGGGGCGCGCACGCCGTCGGATGGCCGGCCACAGATCAGACGGTGTACAGTAATATCACGCCGGGCCTAGAGTCGAACGTTAATGTGCGATGAGAGTGGTTTCACAAATGGCTCGAGGACACGCGTCGACCGGGGGCACTTATCGTTTCCGAATGAAAAATACCACCCTCCTTCCAAAGGCGGTGCGATAGAAACCGCTGGATTTGCATAGGACGTGACCGCAGGGACCACCGGGGCGGAAGAAATGTGGGTCATCGATCTGCAAATCAGATCGACGGTGGATATGTGATCGGAGGAGTAAACAGGGGGGGCATGGGTACGATGAGATTTGCGAAGACCATCGGATCTATATAGATCGACGGTGGGTACTGCACCAGACCATTTGATCTGGTAAGCGCGCTACGGGCTAGCACTTGGTTTTAGCGCCCGGGTCATGTGGGGGAATGGCTAAGGGGGCTGTCCGAAGGGGGCTAAGCCTGATATATGTTAAAATAGGGGTTTTCGACCCTTTTCAATATAGTTTGATGCCAGAAAGGGGTAACGGTAGAGGGAAGAAAGGGCTATTAAACCAAACAAGGGGTGTGTGTAAGGTTTAAAGGGGATTTTGGGATGGTTTAGTGGAACTAGGAGAGGGAAAAGGGGAGGGAAACAAAGGCTAAGTGAGGACGAAATAAGTGGGAAATGCCTTTGGGCATTCTTTTCACAACAGAAAGGCTTATTGACTTGGAAACGGCAGTGGAAATTAATCAAAGGCAGAGGGTATGAAGAGGCTTTCAAGGATGATGTGTTTTCAGGAGAAATGCATTCCTTGAAGGCTCAAAAAATAATTTAGCCCCCTATTTTCTTGTCAAAAAATTCATAGGAGGCTAACAAGCGGATTCAAGAAACAATTTATGGTATTCGCATAGCTCCTAAAGTGGTAAGCTGATTTGAGAAAAATAACATGATTCCACAAATGGAATGACGTGTCGCAAAAAGTGGTTTGTAAAAACCACCTTCATCACGTGAATTTTGAGAATTAATGTCTGTGCATCTAAATCACGCGATATCCGGTTATAACCGTTGATCTGCCAAGTGGAACACGACAAGACTGTAACCATTGGATGTGAGTGGGAGTTAACCACTGGGCCCCAGTTCATCGCTTATGTTCGGAGGACTAAACCTCGTGCGATATAATTGTGCGACCACCGTTGATATGCCAGAGGGAAACGCGATAATACCACAGCCGTTGATTGAGGAGGCACTGTTATGTGAAGTCGGAATTATATGTGTTATGTGTGAATTGTGGTGGACCCGATATGTCATAAAACATGGTTTAATATTTTGAGTTCCGGAGATTTGATTTGAGTGTGGGACTCGATATATGTTCGTAAACTTGTTTGTTTAAAGACCAATATTAGTTATTAACCTTGGGGTTCATTGATTTGCGGGCGCATTAGCTATATCCACTGATTATTGTTATATTTCCTCGTGACAAAGTTGAACCTAGTAATAAAAGGAACGTGTGCTAGACACATATTAAGGATTGGGTCTTCGAATATTAGAGTCAGACTAAGGATTGAATGTATACTAACGAGTGCATATGGATATTGTCCAATAAGAATTGTTAAAGTGAGGAAATTATATATATATATATATATGGTGGAAGGAAGGAGTATTAAGCCCAAGGTTTAATACAATTGATTTGTGTAGTCATTATATGGCTGGCGTTTGGTTTTAACCCAAGGTCGGGTTTTTAAATAAATCAAATAAAAGGTGTTGATGGTTTGAATCGAAAGGTTGAATACTGTTGCAAGGTAAAAAAATATTAAATATTTTTGTTATAAAGGCCAAGACTTATATAAAAGCGAAAATCAAAGGTTGTTATAAAGATTCTTAACATTTGCGTGGGACCCTCACTAATCGCATCAGAGAGACTTATGGCAGCGGAAATTGTTACCAAAATTTCTGATTGCGATTGAGTTCTGGACCCGATGTGTTTATGAATGGTGACTCATATATGTTTGAGGTCCGGCTTAAAAGGTATGCCATCGCATCGGAAAAAGGGTGGAACATCGGAACATCCCATAGAAGCATGTGATTGCGATCAATTGCATCGGGAAAATTACAAAGGACCCAATCGCAATCGGAAGAATTTAGTTGTGATTAATTGCATCGGCAAATAGAAAAGAAGGGTTTATCAAGATGTGGGGCCTAAACCTTTCAAATGTTAGAGTTGGTGGTTCGATATGTATGCGTGAGAGGGTTATACTATGGTTGAACCATATGATTAGAGTGTTGCACATGTGGGTTGCACAAAGCATTAATACATTGATACATTAAAGATTGAGGGGTCTAACGTAAGCCACGGTCTATTAATTTTTATAACGCTCGTTTGGTGAATACATATGTATGCCGGTATATATATATGTTGATATATACTATATGATAAGCTGAACCTCGCATGAAAGGGATTGTGTACTGGCATATATTCAAATTAAATGGGTCGGAATGATACGTCGGCTTATTAATATGTTATACCCTGTGGTGTGGGAAACACACACATACATATATATATATATATCAAGGTCTTCATAAAGTTATATGAGTACATTGTCATTTAAGAAATTATTGTTGGGTGCGTCTACTTTCAGGCATAGTGGAGATTGCTACCTTTTGACCATCAGAGAGTTTTAATCTAAATCTCATATTTGAATCTTTAAGAAAGCGAGAGATATCATTGAATTTTCTTGACTCTGATTTAATTTGGGGTATTTAATTAGATTTCCAGATCAACATTTATATATATACAACATACACACAATCACAATGAACAGGAATATGCATGGGAATGAATTTGACAGGTGTACAAGCACAGAAAACTAGAAAATATGCAAAAGAAAGTGAGCAGAAGAAGGCAGAACAGTTACCTGACAGCAGCAGAAAAGAAAAATATAGCAAAGCCAAAGGCCAGAAAATGGGTTGAGTGAAATTGTCTTTATGTAACTAAAAATGTGACTGTAAATGTTGTAACTGATTTTATATTGTTTGTGATGCATTATCAAGTCTCCGGAGGAAAACAAAACTCCCACTATAATATTGAAATTAATGCATATTGTTATATTTCTCTGAATGAGAGGGTAAAAGAAATGAGAAGGCAGAAGGCAAAGAGGCATGGTTGTCCATTTCAAATTACCCGAGGAATGCTAACATTCATAAGGGAATTTCTATAAATAATATCACCTTGATATGCGCAGACAGGTTAGAGAGTGAGGTTAGAGAATGCAGAATTGAGACAGAGAGGATAAGAAGAAAGAGGAGCTAATAGAGAAACTAAGAAGATGCAGAGATGATGCAGAATAGATATGAATACTGGAGGATAGCAGCAAGAAGGTACAGAACAGAGCTGATATCCAAGGTAAATCAACAAATGTTTTCTTTTGAAAGAGTGAGGAAGTTGGAGCTTCCCTATCAAGTTGTAGCTTGATAGATGTCATTTGTAGCTGACTGAGGTTGGAGCCTCCTGTAGGTTGGTGCCTTCATAAAATTGATGGGAGTTGGAGCTTCCTTGCAAGTTTTAGCTTGCAGAATTGAGGTAGGAGCCTCCTATAGGTTGGTGCCTACAGAAAATCAGTGGTGAGAGAGAGTTGGAGATTTCCTTTGCATCACAACAATAATAAGATGTGGTTTTCTCCCTTTATGGGTTTCCACTTATATCTCGTGTCTCTGTGCATGATGTTTATGTGTTGATATGGTTTATCTAATCTGCTTAATACTTTCTACTCTCATATTAAGTCTGTTGTTACATTAACTTAATACTTTCTGCTCAAATTCGAAGATTACTCACATATTAATTTGAGCATGAAATGAAGGTGTAAATAAGTTTTAAAGGAAAAGTTTTAAAAGTCCATGTATGTGTTAAACTGATTCACCTCCCCCTCTCAGTTTAACTAAGGGTTCAACAATTGGTATCAAAGCAGGTTCCTTTGGTGTAAGCTTAAAGGCTTGAAGGAGATCTGGTTGAGTCATGGATTATCAAAATGTATCTGGGTTAAATACAACAAAATTTCCTGAATGGAGAGATAAAGTTAAAATGGGATTATTGGCTTATGAACCTTAGGTATGGAAGCTTGTATGTGATGGTTACAACACAGACTCCCCCACAGTGCAAGAACAACATAGGAATTCCAAGGAAAAATGTGTGATATTCAATAGCCTTCATAACAAGAATCTTGTGTTAATAATGGATTTAACCTCTGCAGAAGATATCTGGGATAGATTTCACTTCATGCATGGAGCAGACACTAAGGACTGCACTGTCAAGAAGGAGAAGAGAATTAAGAAGAAGAAAAATTCATGTCAACAGGAAAATGTTTAATCAAATGAAGTACCTGCTAGTGTGAATGGAAGTAAGAACCATGAAGAAATTGCAATTGAGGAAAAAGCCAAACCTGAATCAGCCTTGACTAAAATAGAAAGATTGAAGAATGAAAAAAAAGACCTAAAAAATTTGGTACAAATATGTGATGAGAAAGAATATGAAGATAGGAAAGAAATTATTGGCCTGAAGACACAGCTTGAAGAAGAAAAGTAAGTGGAAGACACTCTGCTGCAACAAATGAGAGAGAAAAGTCAGGAATGTGAAAGATTGGAAGAAGAAGTAGTGAGCCTAAGAAATAATTTAGAAAAAGCCCAAAGGGAACTATTAATCAATACACCTCTAATGAAAAGCACTGGAAAATTGGACAAAATTCTAAATGCTCAAAGGTCACCTCTCATAAAGGCTGGTATATGATATGAAGGAGAAACTAGTAAGTCCGAGATAGAAGATAACAAGAAAAACATTTTTGTAAAAGTTGTAAAGAACAGTGAAGCAGCTCAGCAAATTCCTACAGAAGTAGAAGCCAACAAGATCATGAGTTGCAAAGAAACAAATAGAATCAAGCAGCAACATGAAAAGACAGAGAATGAGAGGATGAAATAGTCAGCTGAAAAAGGCCCATACACTTATGAGGATGAATTGAATAAATTTGGAAGAAGTCAAAGAAGTTTCTTTCCACCTATGATAAGTATCACTTGTTTTGCCTGCCACAAACCAGGACATGGTGCAGCAAATTGTAAGACAAAGAGAATCAATAATTACCAACGAAAGTGCAGTAAATGAGAAGAACACCTCAAGCAAGCAAAGGGAAAAGAAAAATTTTCACCAGGTACACAAATCATTTCCATGGCTACTATTATGCATGCAATAATTTTGGACATAAAATTGTTGATTGTAAAATGTATTCAAGAAATGGAATAAAATATTATACATCAACTCAAACATACCTTGGCAAAGTAATATGTAATGTATGCCTCAAGCATGGTCACAAAGAAAAAGACTGTAATCTACCATATACATTCAAGAACTCTAGACAGAGGATGAAATCAAAACAGATCAATCAAAACTATGAATCAAAAAGAAGAACAGACATTATGAAGAACCCCGATAAAGTATGGAAGGAAAAGAGAAAGGGGGAGCCCATTATCGCAATAACATAATGAATATATCATAGTCTCAGGGGGAGTTGCTCTAGGAAGCAAAGCAATCATACATCTAGTGATAAATATGAAGTAACATCTCAGGGGGGGAGAAGTTCATAAAAATTCCCACAAAAGCAGTATAAGAAGAGCTCCATGAAATAGCAACTGTTAAAAGGTCAGAAATAAGATTATCTAAAGCACACAATAGCTTGCAAGTTGATGGAAGGAAAGAAAATAACAAGCAACCATGATGATCGAAGAAGACATTAGCACATTAAATTGATGATCACATTGTGCATCATTCTGCTAGTATGAACAATGATTCATCTTAAGAAAGATGAGTAAGAAAAGAGCCTATCATCATTGTATCATTACTTCTTTCATCTATGAAAATGTCCCTTGGAGGAGTACAGTTAAGTAAGTGATAAATATCTGAGGAATATACCCATGAAGATTTCTAATAAAATAATTGAAGATGTCTTCCTGAAGATTATTATGTTAGAACAGCTGAATTGTATGTAAAGCAGTAATGACTCTGAAGCAGTCCTGGAGAGGAAAATTCAGTGACATTCCTTTAAAATCAGAATGACATACCTAGCAAGAGGTTATTAATGACAAGATCAGATTCAACATATTGATGATTTTTGGTGTGAACAATGGAAAGCTCAATAGTAGAATTCATGAAGGATGCCTTAATTTTGGGTTCATGAGCAAGCTGAAGTGAAAGTAGTATTAATTGGTACTTGGTACAAGTAGCATGCCTATCAATAGAATATCAAGTGTTATCATGGAGCAACAATAAGGTACAGGTCCTCAGGATCAAAGGATTATGGCAAGAGTACATCCAGCATAAAACGGTCAATGAAAAGGCTAAAGGATCAGTGTTTTGTTTACTCTTGAAACATTATATTGAGAATTGAAACATAATTTTCTTTGGATGCCTTCCCAATGTCAGTACATATACATATCAGGCCTCTTTTCTTAAGATCCTTCATAACACTTTGTGAAATCTATTTGCTATTAAAACATCTTGAATATTTTTTAAGATCATCATGATAGAAATTTTAAGTATCGAAAGTATGAAGAATTAGTTGGGTCAGTTGAAGCTCAAAACTCTGTCATGGAGTCATCAAGAACATACTTCAACAATAAAGGGATTTGATTTCTTAGATCAAATTCTAGTTGATTCATTGATCACATCTGGAACAATAACCTTAAGCTATTAAGGATGTTGTACTACAAATGAGTATGGCAGAAGAAGACATATTCCATCTACAATCTTTCTCAATAGAAATTAGCTCACTACATCAGACAGAGACTGAAGTATATTTGAAGCATTATCAGTATTTTATGTTTAATCCAATGATGAAGCTCTGATTAGATAAGTGTATATTCAAGTTCAATAATCCTCAGAAGTGTTCGCTCAACAACTCTTATACACCAGTTTGGAGCAGCAGGGTATAAAGTCAGAAGAAGAAAGCTGAAATACATCTCAGAGAGAGGAAATGAAGAGATAGAAAGCACTCTAGGAAATGTGGAACCCTTTGCCATTGATGTCAAAGGGGGAGGAAAAGCAGATAGGCAGAGGAAGCATTGGATTATTGGTGGACGTGTTGCCATCAATGCCAAAGGGGGAGACTGTTGGAAATGTTGTCATTGATGGCAAAGGGGATGGAAAAGGAGGAGTACCTGAACCAACAATAAGGCAAAGTAGTAGACATGAAGCAGAGGCAGGTGTGTAATTAAATTCAGTTGTGGACCTAAATTCTATGTGAAGGAACTATGGTGCAATTATATTTGCATTAATGTTTTATTACAGATGTGAGTCTATCATGGTTATATATAGAATAGAAATTACGGTGTTTCAGAGTTCGTGGTGTATTGATTTGTACATGCTGTGTAGAAATCAATTCAACTGGTTCTGTATAGAAACTCAAGAGGTCGACTCTGTTCATTTTGCATAGCAGAGTAAACCTCTGTCCTTGAAGAAAAAGGCGATTTTAGTAGTTCGGATTGAGTAGCAGATGAAACAATGACTTAATTGTTGAAGTGTTGTAGAGAAGGTTCAATTCCTTTTGAATCCTTAAATTATTATATTGTGGAAGAAGTCAAGTTATTACTCCCTGTGTGAAGGGGCTTTAAATCCCCTCAAGAATTCATTCGACATTGATAACAATCTATGTATGAAACTATTGGGTTCGATTTACATAATTCGATACCCATTCTTGTGAGAAAGTCGCATACAGCTTTTAGTGGGATACTTTTACTACACGATCCACTGTGTAATTAACAGTGAAGGGAGATTGGAAATCTAAAGTCATTTGAGGCCTTACTGCAATAGAAACCGATTAGAAAAATTCGGATAGTCAAGGTGCAGAGAAAGTATGAATCGGATGCATAGGAGATGTGAAAGCAAAGGTGAATGAAACAACAATGGAGGTAGTATCTCTGTCTGTCAAAGGGGAGCTTCAAAGAACATGTGAAGGGAATTCATATAAGTCGAATAGAAATTTAACCATGCGTCGGTTAAGTGTTGGGATTCAATTAAAACTATTCGGAATATTGAAGGGATAGCAAAACTATTAAGAATAATTGAAGCGGAGATGAAGTAGAATCGAAAGCGGAACTATGAGATAAGATATGGATGGAATCGTGAGGAGTAAATAGTATGGGCGGATTCAAGTAAAAATTTATGGTATTCACGTAGCTCCTAAAGTCATAAGCTGATTTGAGAAAAATAACGCGATTCCACAAATGGAATGACGCGTGGAAAAAAGTGGTTTGTAAAAACCACCTTCATCACGTGACTTTTGAGAATTAATGTCTATGCATCTAAATCACATGAGATCCAGTTATAACCGTTGATCTGCCAAGTGGAACGCGACAAGACTGTAACCATTGGATGTGAGTGGGAGTTAACCACTGGGCCTCAGTTCATCACTTAAGTTCGGAGGACTAAACCTCGTGTGATCTAATTGTGCAACCACCGTTGATCTGCCAGAGGGGAACGTGATAAGAACACAGCCATTGATTGAGGAGGCACTGTTATGTGAAGTCAGAATTATATGTGTTATGTGTGAATTGTGGTGGACCCGATATGTCATAAAACGTGGTTTAATATTTCTATTTCCGGAGTTTTGATTTGAGTGTGGGACCCAATATATGTTCGTAAACTTGTTTGTTTAATGACCAATATTAGTGCTTAACCTTGGGGTTCATTGATTTGTGGGTGTATTAGCTATATGCACTGATTATTGTTGTATTTCGTCGTGACAAAGTTGAACCTAGTAAGAAAAGGAATGTGTGTTGGACACATATTAAGGATTGGGTCTTCGAATATTAGAGTCAGACTAAGGATTGAATGTATACTAACGAGTGCATATGGATATTGTCTAATACGAATTGTTAAAGTGCGGAAAGTATATATATATTTGGTGGAAGGAAGGCGTATTAAGCCCAAGGTTTAATACAATTTATTTGCGTAGACATTATATGGTTGGCGTTTGGTTTTAACCCAAGGTTGGGTTTTTAAATAAATCAAATAAAAGGTGTTGATTTATGGTTCGAATCGAAAGGTTGAATATTGTTGCAAGGTAAAACAATATTAAAGCTCTTTGTTATAAATTCCAAGACTTATATAAAAGCGAAAATCAAAGGCTGTTATAAAGATTCTTAACATTTGAGTGGGACCCTCACTAATCGCATCAGAGAGACTTATGGCAGCGGAACTTGTTACCGAAATTTCCGATTGCGATTGAGTTCTGGACCCGATGTGTTTATGAACAGTGACTCATATATTTTTGAGGTCCGGATTAAAAGGTATGCCATCGCATCGGAAAAAGGGTGGAACATCAGAAAATCCCATAGAAGGATGTGATTGCGATCAATCGCATCGGGAAAATTACAAAGGATCCAATCGCAATCAGAAGAATTCAGCTGCGATTAATCGCATTGGAAAATAGAAAAGAAGGGTTTATCAAGCTGTGGGGCCCGAACCTTTCAAATGTTAGAGTTGGTGGTTCAATATGTATGCGTGAGAGGGTTATACTATGGTTGAACCATATGATTAGAGGGTTGTGCATGTGGGTTTCACAAAGCATTAATACATTGATACATTAAATATTGAGGGGTCTAATGTAAGCCACGGTCTATTAATGTTTATAATGCTCGTTTGGTGAATACATATGTATGGCGGTGTATATATATGTTGATATATACTATATGATAAGCCGAACCTCGCATGAAAGGGATTGTGTACTGGCATATATTCAAATTAAATGGGTCGGAATGATAGGTCAGCTTATTAATATGTTATACCTTGTGGTGTGGGAAACGCATATATATATATATATATATATATATATATATATATATATATATATATATATATATATATATATATATACATTGTCAAATAAGAAATTATTTTTCGACATGTCTACTTTCAGGCATAGTGGAGATTGTTGCATTATGACCATCAGAGAGTTTTAATCTAAATCTCAGATTTGAATCTTTAAGAAAGCCAGAGATATCATTGAATTTTCCAGACTCTGATTTTATTTGGGGTATTTAATTAGATTTCCAGATCAGTAGTTATAGATATACAGCAGACACACAATCACGGTGAACACGAATATGCACAGGAATGAATTTGACAGGTGTACAAGCACAGAAAACTGGAAAATATGCAGAAGACAGTGAGCAAAAGAAGGCAGAACAGTTACCTGACAGCAGCAGAAAAGACAAATCTAGCAAAGCCAAAGGCCAGAAAATGGGCTGAGTGAAATTGTCTTTATGTAATTGAAAAATGTGACTGTAAATGTTGTAATTTATTTTATATTGTTTGTGATGCATTGGCAAGTCTCCGGAGGAAAACAAAACTCCCACTGTAATATTGAAATTAATGCATATTGTTATATTTCTCTGAATGAGAAGGTAAAAGAAATGAGAAGGGATAAGGCAAAGAGGCATGGCTGTCCATTTCAAATTCCCTGAGGAATGCTCACAGTAAAAAGGGAATTTCTATAAAATTATATCACCTTGATATGCATATAGAGGTTAGAGAGTGAGGTTAGAGAATGCAGAATTGAGACAGAGAGGATAAGAAGAAAGAGGAGCTAATAGAGAATCTAAGAAGATGCAGAGATGATGCATAATAGATATGAAGACTGGAGGACAGCAGTAAGAAGGTACAAAATAGAGCTGATATCCAAGGTAAATCAACAAATGTTTTCTTTTGAAAGAGTGAGGAAGTTGGAGCTTCCCTATCAAGTTGTAGCTTGATAGATGTCAGTTGTAGCTGACTGAGGTTGGAGCCTCCTGTAGGTTGATGCCTACAGAAAATTTGTGAGAGTTGGAGCTTCCTTGCAAGTTGTAGCTTGCAGAATTGAGGTAGGAGCCTCCTGTAGGTTGGTGCCTACAGAAAATCAGTGGTGAGAGGGAGTTGGAGCTTGCCTTTGCATCACAACAATAATAAGATGTGGTTTTCTCCCTTTATGGGTTTCCACTTATATCTGGTGTCTCTATGCATGATGTTTATGTGTTGATATGGTTTATCTAATCTACTTAATACTTGCTACTCTCATATTAAGTCTGTTGTTACATTAACTTAATACTTGCTGCTCACATTCGAAGATTACTCACATATTAATTTGAACATGAAATGAAGGTGTAAATAAGTTTTAATGGAAAAGTTTTAAAATTCCATGTATGTGTTAAACTGATTCACCCCCCCCCCTCTCAATTTAACTAAGGGTTCAACAAGATGACCTAATCCATTTTTGGGATACAGTCAAAGAAGAAAAATGGGTAACGATAATGGATGAATAAATAATATCAATAGAAAAGAGTGAGACATGGGAGTTAGTGGACCTTCCGCAAGGGAAATAAGTCATTGGAGTGAAGTGGGTCTATAAGACCAAGAACAATGTTGAAGGTGTTAGTCATCAGTATTTTTGCCTATTTTGATGACTGGATTCCTTGGCTGGTTTTTCTAGAAACCAATGTCAAAAATCCAATTTGTCCTCTAGAAAACCCCTCAAACGAATTTTTATCTTTTTACCCCTGTCTTGCAGCCTATGATAGAAGTAGTATTTAGTTTTCAGTCCTGGCCTAAATCAAAAAACATTCTCTGTCTATAGCTATCATAAGCATTCTACCTCTACTTTCAAAATCCCCTTTTCCACATAGCTCGCTATCAAACATTGGACAAAGTTGTCTACGCCTCTCTCACTGATTATCTTGTCATGTGATGACCTAAATATGCCTAAGAAACTCTTAATAAACAATGACAAAGTCTATAGGTCTATGTGGTGGTGTTTAGGACAAATACCTTGAAAAAATTCTCTAAGTCAAAAACCCTGTTTTCAACATTAGTCAGCCATCTGTTGGGGTTCCTATGTTTTGGCCAGATTGGCAAAACCAAAATATAAGACAACATAAAACCGCTTTGGGATGCAAGGATCTATCCCTCCTAAATCTAGAGAGGGATCTCTCTATGATTGAGTTAAAAGATGTAATCTTTAAAACCTGAAATGTGATATTAGGCTAGTTATGAAGAGCATGGGTTTTTTTTGTTTGTTTTTGGTTGGACAAAGACATGATGAAGGTGAGGGCAGTTCAAAATAAAGGGTGAAGATGTCTGCAAGTGAAGGAATGATTCGGCTGACAGAAAAGGAAAAGATAGTTTTAACCCATTGGGATATGGAGTCATAGGAGGATTTTAATTGGACAAAAAGGTTCAAGAAGGATCTATGGGGAAAGTCACTTATGTCAAAGGATCTCTTCAAGTGATTTATGGAATGAAACAGATAGGAAATGGAGAAACAAACAAATGAAGAAAATTGAACAGCCTAAGATCAAATAAGTGCTTTCAAACTATTTTGCTTCGGCATGTACTTAGGGAAAACATAAAAGTATTCTGAGATCAGGTAAGTGCTTTTAAACCAGCCTGCATTGAAGTACTTTTAGTTGGAAAACATTTCTTAAAATAGTTGGAATAGCTTAAGATCAGGTGAGTGCTTTCAAACTAGCCTACTTTTAGCATATTCTATAAGAAAAACATAGATAATAGTCACAAAGAGAAATTTAGATCAGGCGAGTGCTTTGAAACCAACCTGCTTTAATATACTCTTTAAAGAGAACTTTCGAATGAAGAAAACATAGAAACAAAGCTTTCAGTAAGAGTAGGGTACTGTTGAGAGTAAATCCTAGCTCTACATTTGTTGTTCTTTATCAGAGAAAGTGGACAGAGTGAAAACATTAAATAAAATAACAATTGACAATGAAGAACACATCACCATTGACATAAATCAGGATCCCATAAATCAGCAGCTTGTATTTGATGTTCAAACCAATTACAATTGACAAGCTCGGTGGGTCTCTACAACTTCAAACTTCTCATATCAGCTTATGTATCTTCAAGTTGCAAACAGGGCATCGATGCTTCAAAAATAATTACATGCATTGAGATGTCAGACAACATTTTCTCATCTTCTACGGAAGTATTTATAAGAAAAGAGGAGGTGGGATCTGGTAAAAGATCTCCTGGGTCAATTAATACAGATTGATGACTTCTCGGCCTTTGAGGGCCTCGATGAAGAAATTTACAGGTGTTTATCTGCATTAATTGATTTACACTTAGGATTAAGCTCGGTGGGAGCTTTTGTTGACTTTTGAGGCTCTGTGTCATGTTGAAGTAACTTTGTTTCTGCTCCCTGAGGCCTAATAATTGAAAATATTTGTTTCTGGGCTGTTCTTAATCTTTAAAATAGTTTTTCCGACAATTAGAGATAAGATCTTTGATTTGTACTAATTTTTCAGCTATCTTCGGGCAAACACCTCTTGTTTCAAATAATGACTAAGCCTTCTTTGATTACTGTGAGGCTGCAGGTGCCTTTAGGAGCTAGAGAGGGTTCGATTAGCCTCTGCTTAGGGCGGTGGAAGCTTTCTTGGATCGACAGTTGTCTTCGTCTCTTCCTAAAACACCTTTAAGTTACTTGAGATCTGTGTTTTAGGTCTGATCAAGTTTATCCTGTGCCTTTCGATCTTTATGACGTCTTTATCCATGGATTTAGGCTTTGATTTGCTAAATGTGTGCCTTAATCTGTCAAACTGCACTAGGAAATCTTCAAACACTGATACTCTTTGTTTCTTTTATGCATTGTTGTGTCTTGTTGATGTGCAGGCCGCGCAGGGCTCATATGGCATCAATGCCTCATGAAACATTGACGAGTCATGGAGTTTGAGCCCAGAAAATGGTTTCCTTTGATGCATCAAAGGTGCGGGAATCGTCATTCCCAGCCTTCGGCTTTTTCTTTCAATATAATGGAGAACCATTATCACCTACAAAACACGAAACCAATTAAGAAATCCTATGTTTTGGGTTAACTGCTTCAGAGGCATGGGAAGAGAGCAGGGCCATTGAATGGCATCATCCAACAGTTGGGATTCATTTAGAAGAGGTCAAACGAGAATGGAGGAAGAGAATAAATCAGATTCGTCAATCGCGCAAAGATCGACGGTGGGGATTAGTCAAAAAACATAAGGCGGAAAGGCGAAAGGCGATGGAATAATGCGGGAAAGATATGGGACCGTCCGATCTGGACACGTGGACGGTCCAGATCCAATCGGAGGATCGCAATCGGCAGGGGAAAGAGGGAGGGTGTAACAAAAATCGCCGATGTGATTGCGCAATCGAGGAGGGCGATGCGATTGTGCGATCAGGGAGGGCGATGTGATTAGATGATGGAGTGATTAAGCGTTGGTCGTTGATCTGAGGATTAGATCAACGGTGGGGAGCGAATCGGAGGGATGACCGATCGAGGGAGACAAACTAATGCATCAAACAAAAATTGCGATGCGATGTAGCGTGGGTCGTTCGATCGGCTCCAGATCGACGACAGATATTGCTTTAACTGTGCTCCGGCGGAAACCTTTTGAAACATATGAAAAAACCCAAATTTTCAATATAAAACAAAGTTTTGTTGTCGGGCGGATTAATATATATATATACAGAATGGTCATGGCGCCTGATTGCGGGGCCTTTGATTATATGGAATAAAATACGCCCGGGGCGTTAAATAACAAAGGGCCAATTGCAATCGGAGCTTTCGAGCTTGGGCTTTTCAATCTAACCATTTAAAACTTGTGATGCGATTAGCACCTCCTGACTCTTAACACTTGGTCCCGGGTGAAAGTTATAGGGAATGAAAAGCGGAGGGGGCGGATTTTTAATAAAGGGACTCAATCGCATCAGAACTTTGATGCGGTCTTTCAATCTGCCCATTGTGAATTTTTCCGATGTGATTGCGCTTCGGGTCTAGCGCCTGGTTCTAGGTTGCGAGAATATGGAGGGGAAGTGGTTCAGGTTTAGCCCAAGGGGGCTTAAATCTGTAATACAAAAAAGGAATTTTTTTATGGATTTTCCATGGATTTTAAAAGGATTTGAGGTTTCGGCAGAGTTTAGAAAAGAGTTTTAAACTCTGCAAAGGAGATTTTATGAAGTGGAGGATGAGGAAAATGGAAAATAGAGGAAAATTATGGGAAAAAGAGAGTAAAAATGAAGGTTAGTTTCTAAGTGAATGAAGGGGAGAAAAGGGGATTTTACAACAGTATTTGTCATGGAATTTTTAGCAGAATTTCTGAGTTCTGAATGGAAACAACATTGAAGATTTTTAGACAGGGGCATGAGATCTTCCAGAGGCTTCAAGAAATAACATTTTGGCAATGACACTGTTTCTTGAAGGCTGAACAATTTTTTGGCCACCTTTTGATAGAACACATTTTATAGGTGGCCAACTGTGGCTCCACTTGGGGATGGTGCCTTCTTGAAGGCATCAAGAACTTCAGACCTGCATTTCTCTGGGAGGCTGATCAGTACCTCATCCATTGGGCTACCTTCTTTGCTGGGACAATCTTCTTTTTTCTGAAAACATATTAGCAGCCAGGAAAAACAATGGATCTTCATCAACCAGCTTTCTACCTACCCAATCCTACTGATCTAGCATTTTTTCTTCATTAGAGTGCACTTGGATTGGCAAACTCTTTTACAGCATTTTTTATTTTTTTTGAAAACAAGAAATCTAATCTATTTCTACTCCTTATTTCTCTCTAAATTCTAGAACAAAAATTTAAAAATAGTCAAGTCAAGATTAAAATGTTTGACTTGTTGTGATCTATGGCATAAAAAACAAGCTGCACGTAGATATTTATTTTGCAGAAAATTTAAATAAAAAAATGGAAGGCTTAAGATCTGAAAGTTGAAGCATTTCCTTCACCTTTTTATAGCTCTATTTTTTCCTCTTATTTGAGTTGTCTTTCCTTTGTCAACTAGTTCAGATTTTGAGTTGATTAGAACCAATTATTCCTTTGTTTGTGACTCAAAAATTAAAACAGATTTGAGTCATCTCTTTTTGGACACTTAGCTTCAGATTTTGAGCATGTTTGAACCTTTAATTTCTATCTTAATCTACCTACTGATAAGCCAAGGTTAAACAGTTTGAAAAATCGAATTCACTATCCTATCAGCAGTAAATTTAAAACTAATTAGTCAAGATTAGGCTGTTTGACTAACTAGGAGTGTGTTTTTCAGGAGTGGCATTTGAGCTTGCACACTTTCAGAATTTATTTCTCTTTTTTGGTATGGGGTTGTACCTTTATTGTTTTTTACAATCTACCCTCTTTTCTTTTTCTATTGTTTTTTATATTTTTCTTCTTGTGAAACTGAACAAAGTAATGGTATTTACAATGGAAATGAAAGCTTTAAAATTGAACTCAACAGTAGCAATGCTTAAGCACCCTGCCATTGACAGGACCCCCAAACAGATCTGTGCGATCTAACTCTTGCAAAAAAAAGGCATTTTGACCAATGGTGGACTGAATCATGTAAGGACCTTGCCACAAACTGTAAAATTTTCCATGTTTACCCTTATCCTCTCTTCTGGAGTCCCATTTGAGTACATTGTCTCCAATGTTGAAGTCACAAGCCTTTGTTCTCTTGTCAAACAACTTCTTTATGTTCTCTTGCACCTTCTGAGCTCTATTGTAAACCTCTTCCCTTGTCTGCTGGAGATGTATTGTCTGATTAATCCTCCTTATCACGTTGTCCTCTTCTGATTGTATTTCTTGGACTAATTTTATCACTGGTACACCTAGGCTAGTAGGAAACACTACATATGCTCCATAAACAAGCTGGTAAGGGGATGTTCCAATGGATTTCTTTGTGGTCAATCTGTCTGCCCACAAAGCATGCACCAACTTGTTATGCCATGATTTTTTATTTTCCTCAAGCAGCTTCCTGATGATGGTCACCAAACTTTTATTTGATGATTCTGCTAACCCATTACCTTGAGGGTAATAAGCAATAGAATGACCGAGTGTAATCTGATACCTGTGACAAAAATCATTCATATTTTTGGAACCAAAAGCAGTAGCATTATCAGTAATAATCTTCCTAGGGCAGCCGAATCTATACAGGATATGGTCTTCAAGAAATTTTATAATGACAGAATCTGTGGAATTCCTAGAAGGGATGGCCTCTATCCACTTTTTGAAGTAGTCAGTGGCTGTGAGAATCCATTTTTTTTGGGCAGATGAAGCAGGATGGATTTCTCCTATGAAATCTAGGCCCCATTGTTGAAAACGAGCTTCAACAGTGATAGGTTGTAATGGTAAAGGAAGGAGTTTTCTTTTTCCCTCAAAAAATTAGCACTTGTGATAGGCTACTATCATTTTATTGACGTCTTAGAAGAGGGTGGGCTAGTAATAGCCAGCTCAAAGGATTTTATTGGCTGTGGTTTTCCTGTAGAGATGACCTCCACACTCTCCTTCATGGAATTCATGCTTGATCCTCTCTACATCAACTTCAGGCAAACATTTAAGTAATAAACTATTAGCATTTTTCCAATATAAAAATTCATTTAAAATGCAATAGTTCCTAGCTTTCAACTTTAAAAACCTTGCCTTTTTTTTTGATAAGTCAGGAGGAGCATTAAGATTTGTAAGCACATACAAGATGTCGGCGTACCAAGGTGAGTTTTGGAACTGTTCTTCCACAGTAGGAGTAGGTAATTCTTCCCGTTCATCCAAGGCATCTACCATGTTAATGTCAAGGGCTTGTAGATTAGATTCAGCCATTAATTGAGCCAAGCCCTGACCTTTAATAAGTTTGGTGGGTTTGATTTCCAAGTCATACTCTAATATTACAGCAATCCATTTGCCCCTCTTTCCATCCGGGTCTTGTGACAAGATGTCTTTTACCACTATGTTTGGCACATAAGTAATGATGTGGGAATGTATAATATACACCCTGAAGTCCTTTAAAGCTTTTACCAAAGCATAGGCCTGTTTTTCCGTTATGTTATATTTCAAGGGTGAATCCCCTAAATCCTTGCTAAAAAAAGCAATAGGTTGTTCCTGTCCCTCTGGGTTTTTCTGCAACAGGACTACAGCCACAGTATGTTCTGAGGCAAAGGAGAAAATAAGGAACTCTTTTGAAAAGTCTAGGTTGATTAGAACCGGTGCCCGGGTGAGTGCATATTTTACCAATTCGAAGGATGTTTTGGCTTCTACAGTCCACTTCACTCCTACTTCTTTTTTTAGCATATTAGTCATGTTTCTAAGGAGCTCTGCTAAGTTGGGAATAAACCTCCTTAAGAAGTTAATCTTTCCAATAAAGGACTGTACTTCTTTTATGTTCCTTGGGTGGCTAATCCGTAGTATTCCCTCAACTCTTTTTGGATCTATTTTAATCCCCTTTTCTGATATAATATGGCCAAGGAGTTTACCCTCTTGCAGGCCGAACACTGTTTTTTTGGGATTTAAAGATAGCACAAATCTTCTGTATTTTTCAAAGACCTTTCTTAGATGTTTAAGGTGTTCTTCATCAGACTTGGAATAGACTGTTATGTCATCAAGGTAAATTACAATGAAGTGCCATATCTCCTCTGAAAATGCAATGTCCATGGCCCTTTGAAAAGTGGCCCCAGCATTCATTAATCCAAAAGGCATTTTCACATACATGAAAGTGCCCCAAGGAGTGGTGAAAGTTGTCTTGAGTTGGTCTTCTGGGAGTACTAAAACTTGGTTATACCCTGAAAAGCCATCTAACAAAGAAATCCTCTTTGAACCAACTACCCTTTGTAGGATGTGTTCCATTTTGGGTAAAGGGTAATTGTCTTTTAGGAAGGCTCTGTTAAGGTTTCTAAAATCAATGCACAGTCTGATTTCTCCTATCTTTTTCCTCACATCTACAAGGTTAGAAACCCAATCTGAAAACCTTACAGGAACAATGATTCCTGCCTCATACATTTTCTTGATTTCCTTTTCCACTAGAGGCAGTTTCATTGGATTAATTCGACACAGTTTTTTCCTAAAGGTTTTTTGGTTTTCTTTCAATGGGATCTTGTGTTGGATGATTTATGTGCCGTAGGCTTTTAAATATTCATAGCTCCAAGAAAACACATCAACAAAATCTTTAAACAAGTCAATGTATTTCTTTTTCATGTTTACTGGCAAGGACCTAGCTATTTTAATCATTTTAGGCTTATCCTCAGTGCCTATGTTGTATTCCTCGACATCAGACTCTGTGTATTCTATAGTGGGTTTCTTTGCCACGTCGTTAAAATAAAAAAGGTCTTCTAATGGCGCTAGCCCCCTAGGTATGTTCTTGTCCTTTGACGACAATACCTCCATGTCTTCGTTTTCTGTGTCTTCATACTCTTCAGTATGAGTTCCAAGTTTTTTAGTTAACATGTTGATTTTTATGGGACCAGATGGTTTTTCTTCTTCAGGGGGCTCTTTGTTTAGGCAAATTTCATCGGATTTAGAATCTAAATCAGATAATTCAAACTCGTTTCTGCCAAGCAGTAAATCCTCTATCTGTTTGTCGCTCTCAAAGACCTACCAATATTTCTCATTATCTGGCACTACAGGTCTATATGTACGAATGATGATCTGTTTATCACTAGGTGATTCTTTGCATGAACTAGCGGCACAGGCCAATCTGTTTGCAATTATGTTTTGACTCCTTGGGACAAACACAAGTTCATATTTTGTAAATGTTTTTAGGAAATCTATGGCATTATTTCGGTATACCCTTAGTCTAGGATGCTTGACGACATATTCTCCATTTAGCTGTTTGATGACTAATTCTGAGTCTCCCTGAACAATTATCTTCTTGGCTCCTAGTTCTTTCAATAGACACAATCCTAGGATGAGAGCCTCATACTCTGCGATGTTGTTAGTGCATTTGAAATCTAGCTTGAAAGCATGGCTCTCGGAGTAATTTTTTTCAATGTCGACCAACCATACCCCATCTCCCACACTCTTTTTAGTGCAAGACACGTCAAAGTTCATGCACCATAAGGGATTGTTTGTAGGTTTAACATCGTTTTCATCCCTATTGCCTCATTCATCATTATGTTCTGTTCTGAGATCCGCAGCATGTCGTGATGGGTCTCGTTCCTCAAGATTTTCATAGAGTTCAGCGTGATGGGTAGTCTGTTGTTTTCCATCTTGGCTTTGTTCACTCTGGTTTGTTGTTTCAACACACTGTTCAAAATTTTCTCTCTCGTTTTCTTCCATACCTAGAACTGCCATTATCTCTAGATTTGGGGCCTCCAGCTGGTTATCTGAGTCGCTGTCTTCTAGCTCTGGTTTATTTGAGGATTCATCATTATAAAGGATAAACGAATCCAGGTCTGTATGGACAGATTAAATGGGGGAATTTTTAGGCTTTTCTAGGCTACTGACCATGAATTTCATGTGCGCCTCTCTGTATAGTCTTCTAAGCTGGCTAAAGACAGGGATAGTAGCATATGTCCCATCCATCTACATTGTACCTTGCAGCTTGGCACCCCATGATCTTGACAACAACATGCGATACTTAGGAGGCACATCAGCCACCACAACATCCATAACCATGCACTTGGCTGGGATTTGAGTCAAATTCACACAAAGATCTTTAATTAGGTCAAGGAATTTCACTCTGCTAGAGTCAAAAGAATATAAGTCCTTATAGGGTCTGGTTATTTCTAAACCTAGCCTTTCCATTATCACTTTTGGCATAAGGTTGTGTGAGGCTCCAGAGTCATGCATAGCATTATGCAGGATTTTGTTGTGGATATTGAGGCTAACATAGAAAGGAGGTACTACCCCTTCTTGAAATTTCCCTTCAATTTTTGGGCCAAACAAGAGAGCTGGTTGCTCATCATTCAAATTGACGGTGTCACTGTTTTCTCCTAAGTTTAAAGCTTTCAAAATTTGACTCTTATATACATCCTGAGTGGCTAACTCAATGAGAGGGACAAAAATTTTAATTTTGGCAATCTCACTTTCCAAATTGAAAACAGACTGACTCTTTGAAAGATTCAATTATGTCTTGTTGGACACCATTTTATTAGTAATCTCAGCTTGCTGATTTTTAGTATGTACAATGTTTGAAACTGTTTTATCAGGAGCATTAGCTGCAATGCTAGTGCTGCTAGGTTCTCGGGTTGATTTGTCACTGGTTTGAATGTCCTTATCTTTGTTTTTACCAGAATTCTCAGCTGCTGATTTACTGTTTTCAGCAGTCACTTTAGGAGTCTTTCCAGGCTTTTTCTTAATGGTGATTTCAGAGGGCTTTGGTTTGGGATTATCTGTGTTCTTTTTGCTCCTAAGGTCATATTGTTCTAGACCTTCATGGTGGCACTTTCGAATCCTAACCTATAGTCCTCAGTTTCCAACCCTTCCTTGTTCCAGTGTGAGTACGAGGCCTAGTTTTCTTCTGTGGGGAAGGTATGGTCTAGGTCATCCACATCCATCATATTAATGTTAGTTTCCTCTGACTCCTCTATTATTCCTTTATCCTCATCGAGGAATTTCTCTTGAAATGGAGGGATGACCTTCTGATCAGAGTCTCTTTGTCTATTTGGGGGATTATTTCTCCTAAAGTTCTGGTTTTGATTTTGGTTCCTGTTCTAATTGCTGACTTGGATAGTCAAATTTTCTACCATTTTTCCTAGTCTCTTCATAGTTTTGGCTAGACTATCATATTTGGGATCAGATGCAGAAGAAATGTTGTCATCCCTATAGGTTACCTTTTTCTCAGCCCTCATCCTGGCTCTTTTCTCAATCAAGTTTGCCTCAACACTCACTGCTTCTTTCTGCATGTCTTCCAATGTATTATAATCTCTCTCCCTAAGCTAGTAAGCCATATCAGCATCAAAGCCTTCAGGGTATTTTACTAGGGCCATTCCTTGGGGAGGTTTCATGTGTGGTGGAAGAGCATTGTAGATACTGTTAAATCTTGTAGAGTAGTCTTGGACACTCTCTCCTGGATTTCTTTTAAGATTATTATATTCGGTTAGGATTTGGAGAGGGTTGCTTCTAACTTCCCATTTTTTTATGAAAGTTTGATGTAAGGCGGGAAGATCATTAATGATATTGGGAGGCAAGGCTTTAAACCACTTCTTCACTTCTCCTCCTAAACTCTGAGCGAAGATCCTCATCTTAATTGTTTCATCCTCTATTTCCATGTAGTCAAAGGCATCTCCCATCCTATCTACATGGTGTTGAGCGGTGGTGGATTCTTTACTAGTAAAATGAGGAATCTTAGACTGATATTCATTGGGTAAAGGAGCTAAAGGCTGGGGCAGCACCAAGGGAGCATACCATGCTGCCATGATTGGAGGTGGGGGTGGATTCACAAAAGATGGATTAACAAAAGGGACAGTGGGATGGAGTGGAGTGGTTTGGACAGTGGATGTTGGACGAACAGATGTAGATGGACCAGGGATAGATTGTTGAGCTGATCTTGGATGAGAGACACCTAAGTTGAGAAATAAATACAAATCAGGTGGTGTGGTTTCTCTACTACCAAGATGTTCCCTTTGTTCTGGGGATGAAAGTGAAGACTCTGAATCTAGCTGATCTAAATCGTCGAGAGACTGTTTTCTAAATGGATTTCTTAAATCTACTTGTGATTGTTGTAGAGCTGCAAGGTTTTCAGGAACTGATTTATCTCTCAAGGGTGATTTGAAAATATTTGAGAATTTAGGAGGCTTCCTAAGTAATATTTCAGGGTTATCAACTGTCTCAGGTGGGTTTGGGTCAGGGTGAGCTCTAGTATGAATCTTTCTAGGAGCCACTATGTTGTGTCTTTCAGACCCGACTAAACAAGAAAGGTGTTAACCAGATATGACAATATTTGAGAGGTTTAACTGATATCTTACTAAGAAAACTTTAATCCTAAAGCCTCTTACTGAGTTTGAATGATTTTATAATGGTTACGGGTCCTCCCAGTGGAGTCTTAAGGTCTGTAGGATTGTGGAGTCACCAAGTGGAATTTTTTAGCTCTTTTGGAGGTAAAAGGTTTATGGTCCACTACCATTTTTATTGACTACCAATCTAAGATATTTTTGGGTTTTTTGAGTTTATGTGGTTGTATGGAAAAATAAAGAGTTTATAAAAGCTGTCCAAGCAAAAAATTCCCTAGTGGAGTTGCCATTATGTTGGCGATGAAAATGGGACACAAGACCAAACTATGAACTCAAAAATTCCCCAGTGGAGTTTCCATTATGTTGGCGATGACAATGGGACACAAGACCAAACTATGAACTCAAAAATTCCCCAGTGCAGTCACCATTATGTTTGGGTTCCTATGTTTTAGCCAGATTGGAAAAACCAAAAGATAAGACAACATCAAACTGCTTTGGGATTCAAGGATCTAGCCCTCCTGAATCCAGAGAGGGATCTCTCTATGAATGAGTTAAAAGATGTAATCTTTAAAACCTAAAATGTGATATTAGGCTAGTTATGAAGAGCATGGGTTTTGTTTGTTTTTTTTTTTTTGGTTGGACAAAGACATGATGAAGGTGAGGGTAGTTCAAAATAAAGGGTGAAGATGTCTGCAAGTGAAGGAATGATTCGGCTGACAAAAAAGGCAAATATAGTTTTAACCCATTGGGCTATGGAGTCATAGGAGGATTTTAATTGGATAGAAAGGTTCAAGAAGGATCTATGGGGCAAGTCACTTATGTCAAAGGATCTCTTAAAGTGATTTATGGAATGAAACAGATAGGAAATGGAGAAACAAACAAATGAATAATAGTGAACAACCTAAGATCAAATAAGTGCTTTCAAACTATTTTGCTTCGGTATGTACTTAGGGAAAACATAAAATTATTTTGAGATCAGGTAAGTGCTTTTAAACTAGCCTGCATTGAAGTACTTTTAGTTGGAAAACATTTTTTAAAACAGTTGGAATAGCTTAAGATCAGGTGAGTGCTTTCAGCATATTCTATAAGAAAAACACAGATAACAGTCACAAAGAGAAATTTAGATCAGGCAAGTGCTTTGAAACCAACCTGCTTTAATATACTCTTCAAAGAGAACGTTTCGAATGAAGAAAACATAGAAATAAAGCTTTCAGTAAGAGTAGGGTAATATTGAGAGTAAATCCTAGCTCTATGTTTGCTGCTCTTTATCAAAGAAAGTGGATAGAGTGAAAAACATTTAAAGAAAATAACAATTGATAGTGAGGAACACATCACCATTGACACAAATCAGGATCCCATAAATCAGCAGCTTGTATTTGATGTTCAAACCAGTTACAATCAGCAAGCCCGGTGGGTCTCTACAACTTCGAACTTCTCATATCATCTTATGTATCTTCACGTCGCAAATAGGGCATCAGTAGCTTCAGAAACAATTACATGCATTCAGATGTCCAGAGACCAACATTTTCTCATCTTCTACAGAAGTATTTATAGAAGAAAGAGGAGATGGGATCTGGTAAAAGATCTCCTGGGTCAATTAATATAGATTGATGACTTCTCGGCCTTTGAGGGCCTCAATGAAGAAATTTACAGGTGTTTATCTGCATTAATTGATTTACACTTAGGATTAAGCTCGGTGGGAGCTTTTGTTGACTTTTGAGGCTCCGTGTCATGTTGAAGTAACACTGTTTCTGCTCCCCGAGGCCTAATGATAAAAAATATTTGTTTATGGGCTATTCTTAATCTTTAAAATAGTTTTGCCGACAATTAGAGATAAGATCTTTGATTTGTATTAATTGTTCAGCTGTATTCGGGCAAACACCTCTTGTTTCAGATAATGACTAAGCCTTCTTTGATTACTTTGAGGCTGCAGGTGCCTTTAGGAGCTGGAGAGGGTTTTATTAGCCTCTGCTTAGGGCGGTGGAAGCTTTCTCAGATCGACAATTGTCTTCATCTCTTCCTAAAACACCTTTAAGTTACTTGAGATCTATGTTTTAGGTCTGATCATGCTTATCCTTTGGCTTTCGGTCTTTATGACGTCTTTATCCGTGGATTTAGGCTTTGATTTGTTGAATGTGTGCCTTAATCCGTCAAACTGCACTAGGAAATCTTCAAACACTGATACTCTTTGTTTCTTTTATGCATTGTTGTGTCTTGTTGATGTGCAGGCCGTGCAAGGCTCATATGGCATCAATGCCTCATGAAACATTGACGAGTCGTGGAGTTTGAGCCCAGCAAATGGTTTCCTTTGATGCATCAAAGGCACGGGAATCGTCATTCCCAGCCTTCGGCTTTTTCTTTCAATATAATGGAGAACCATTATCACCTACAAAACATGAAACCAATTAAGAAATCCTGCGTTTTGGGTTAAAATACTTCAAAGGCATGGGAAGAGAGCAGGGCCATTGGATGGCATCATGCAATGGTTGGGATTCATTTAGAAGAGGTCAAACGAGAATGGAGGAAGAGAATAAATAAAATCCGTCGATCGCGCGGAGATCTACGGTGGGGATTAGTCAAAAACATAAGGCGGAAAGGCGAAAGGCGATGGAATAATGTGGGAAAGATCTGAGACCATCCGATCTGGACACGTGGATGGTCCAGATCCAATCGGAGGATCGCAATCGGCGGGGGAAAGAGGGAGGGTGTAACGAAAATCGCTGATGCGATTGCGCGATCGGGGAGGGCGATGCGATTGTGCGATCAAGGAGGGCGATGTGATTAGATGACGGAGCGATTAAGTGTTGGCCATTGATCTAAGGATCAGATCAATGGTGGGGATCGAATTAGAGGGATGACCGATCGGGGGAGACAAACTAATGCATCAAACAAAAATTGCGATGCGATGTAGCGTGGGTCGTTCGATCAGCTCCAGATCGACGGCAGATATCGCTTTAACTGTGCTCCGACAGAAACCTTTTGAAACATATGAAAAAACCCAAATTTTCAATATAAAACAAGGATTTTTCTTTGTCCGAATGATTAATATATATATATATATATATATATATATATATATATATGGAATGGTCATGGCGCCTGATTGCGGGGCCTTTGATTATATGGAATAAAATATGCCTGGGGCATTAAATAATAAAGGGCCAATTGCAATCGGAGCTTTCGGGCTTGGGTTTTTCAATCTAACCATTTAAAACTTGCGATGCGATTAGCGCCTCCGGACTCTTAACACTTGGTCCTGGGTGAAATTTATAGGGAATGAAAAGCGGAGGGGGCGGAGTTTTAATAAAGGGACTCAATCGCATCGGAACTTTGATGCAGTCTTTCAATCTGCCCATTGTGAACTTTTCCGATGCAATTGCGCTTCGGGTCTATTACCTGGTTCTAAGGTGTGGGCATATGGAGGGGAAGTGGTTCAGGTTTAGCCCAAGGGGGCTTAAATCTGTAATACAACAAAGGCATTTTTTATGGATTTTCCATGAATTTTAAAAGGATTTGAGGTTTCGACAGAGTTTAGAAAAGAGTTTTAAACTCTGCAAAGGAGATTTTATGAAGGGAAGAATGAGGAAAATGGAAAATAGAGGAAAATGATGGGAAAAAGAGAGTAAAAATGAAGGTTAGTTTCTGAGTGAACGAAGGGGAGAAAAGGGGATTTTACAGCAGTCTTTCTCATGGACTTTTTAGCAGAATTTCTGAGTTCTAAAGGGAAACAACAGTGAATATTTTCAGACAAGAGCATGAGATCTTCTAGAGGCTTCAAGAAATAACATTTTGGCAATGACATTGTTTCTTGAAGGCTGAACAATGTTTTGGCCACCTTTTGATAGAACACATTTTATAGGTGGCCAACAGTGTCAACCTTGTAGGTTGCGGAAATATAGGAGTAGCAACACTTCCCTCTTTATAGAAGTGAGTGGTAGGCTTCCTTGTCGCCATAATTTTACATTCAATTTTTCTTGCCAACCTGCATTCCTCCTCTAATGAATTAGGTTCCAAAACGCGAACTTCATGTTGGATGTTATCCTTTAAAGTCCCTATGAAGAGATCAATCCTGTGTCCTCTGGAATATCAGTTACCCTTATATTCAATTTTTGGATGTCCTCAATATTCTCCCCCACTAAACCCTTTTGTTTGAGATTTATCAATTGGCTAAAGAAGGTGTTGCTCTTTGTATCCTCATAATGTGCTATCATTTCCTCCGTAAAATTTGACCAAGTGACAATTTTTTTACGGCAGCAAAGCCATCGATACCATACAAATGTATTTTGTTCTAAATGTAAAGTTGCAATGCGTACCTTTTGTGTGTTTTGCACATTATTGAGATCAAAATATTGCTCCACATGTAGTATCCATGTTACAGGATCCTTTCCATCAAACTTCCTCATATCCATTTTTGGAATATGGTGGTTCTTCCCGCTAACATTACAGTTTATGAAATCACGATTAACATTTATTTTGTTCTCATCATGAGTTTCCTATACTATCTTTTCACCATTAGGAAACATTTGTTGTATCAACCTTGTCAAACCTTCAATGTCTACTTTTAGACCATTCTTCATGTTTTCCATTTTTTCATTGATCTTAGCTTCCATGTAATCCATCTTAGCTTCCATGCCAACTTCCATGCCATCCATCTTAGCTTCCAAACCATTCAACTTAGCTTCCGCGACTTTCTTCAAACCATCCATTTCATTTTTTGTTGCTCTTTGCGATAGGGAAATTTGGTGCACTTGCTCATGGACTTTGATAGCTCATGTTGCATTTCTTCGTCTTCATGAGTCATAGTAGAGCCTTCTAAAGGCTTAATGGGTGTTGAATTATTTTTAGGAGGAATTTTAGAACCCAATACTGATATCTATGCTCAATAGGCCTTTGGAATCACCTAGAACTGATTTTTCAAAAAAGACTTATGCAATTTGAAAAAAAATACACACCTTTTTCTTGATTTTGAGGAGCTCGATATTGAAACTAATTTATCTCTGTGATTTTGGATCATCAATATCTGAAATTTGGCCCTAAAGTAGCCCTCTGAATCTTCTTTTGAATGCCATAGGTCTGACCTGATTTGGATTCTTGAAGAAAAATTTATTCCAAATCTCCTATGATGACCTAATTATGGACTGGTTCAGTAGAGCAAAAGTCTTGTACGACCTGCCACGTGTCACTGTTTCCTCCTTTAGCTCTGAAATTGATATAATGAAAACTAAAGCCTGTGTACTTGTGGCCACATTTTACAGAATTCCAATCCGATGCTCATAGACAGAGTTATGAATATTTTCCCATGATCACCGCTTTGAGATGAAAGTTGGGAGCCTGCAAAAGACCTAACTTCCACAGACCATATCTCCGAAAATATTTCGAACCAAGCTCTGAAATTTTTTGAAGATCTTCCTTAGGCGTTCTTCTTCGCTCCTTAAACATTTCAGCTTCTACACCTTTGTAGAAAAAACTTTATAGAGAAAATTCCACGATGACCTCTTTAGGTTAAATTTAGGAGCCTGCAAAAAGACCTAACTTCCACAGATCATATCTCCGAAAATATTGTGAACCAAGCTCTAAAATTTTGCAACGATGTTCCTCAGAATTTCGGCTTCACACTCTAAAAATTTCAGATTCTGAACCTTGGTATAAAAAAAAGTATAGTGAAAATGACACAATGACCTGTTTGGGGCAGCGAAACCCTAGAATCCAAAGCTCTGATACCAAATTTTGTGAAACCAGCTCCAAAAATAGAATAAAAGAGATATCAACGGCTTAGAAATAAGCCACTTTGAGGGGGAAACCTCCAATACATTACATGAATGAACAATTCTTGGATGATACAAATTACAAAACCTTCTTTCTATATGTAGGAGTCTATGGGGCCACAATGTAATCCTAGCCGACCTAACAATAATAATTTAAGGGCACAATTATAACGATATGGGGGTTATAGGGGTACAATAATAACAATAAGGGGGTTACACTAACAACAATAAGAGACTATACTAGTAATATAGGGACCTAACATAGGGAAGTATCAATTCCATTAGAACATAATGCCAAACTTAGCAATAATGATGGGACAAGAGAGGTGGATGGTACATTGTATCATTAGTTGGTGGGAAGTTTAAATTGTCTCACTACCACCAGATCAGATATAACATATGCATTTAACATTTTAAGTTGGAATTTCATGGTCAAACCTCTTGAAAGCCAATGGAGAGCAGGAAAGCGATTTCTTCGGTATCTGAAAGGAAAAATTAACTTTGGTATTAAATATACTAATGATTTTAATGTTGAGTTGGTCGGATATTCTGATTCAGAATGGGGTGGAAATCTTGATGGCAAAAAATCAACTTCAGGTTATGTGTAAGCCACATCCTCCCACATTTACCCACTTTCACCAGTTTACCTGGGGTAACATGATCTGAGGGTCACTATGATAAGGCTCAACCTCTGATATTATCTTAAGGAAATGGAGTTGACAACTTAATACTTTACTGACCTCCCTCAAGTGCTACAAGACCTCTAAGAGCTACCCAACCCCTCCAGGTGTCCAACCCCTAAGTCAACTCTCATTGTCACTGATATATACTCAGTCCCTCCCCTGTCAAGGCCTCCATGCAATCGTAACCCTCCAATAGCACTCATAAGCCTGCTTCCTAGCAATTGTGGACTTTTTCAGACAGTTCTATGCCTTCGACCCCAAATTCTGAGCCACTTTTTCAGGGATAGAACTCAGGCCCCTGCCCAAAACTTAATGAGACTTCCATAAATGATGAATAACATAGAAACAAGTCTTCCAAACCAAACTTGAACCAGTAATTAACCCGAACCTTCCCAACCAGGGCTAGCATTCTGTCAAACACATTATGAACATGCAACATGCAGGTTATGAATGCATATATGAACATATGGATCTCAAACTTATCTAAGGTTTAACAAGAAGGACTAATGTCCTCTCACAATAACTATCATAACACCAATCTGGTCATGCATTCATTATTCATTCATTTACTAATCAAAACATGATGAGATCCATGACTAACATCTTTCATAAAACCATGCTTATAACCAACATATAACTAGATACATAAAAATGATAGAACAATCATTAAATCCACATAATAACAAGTATAAATACTCATCAATGACAAGAAAAACTTAGCTCTTATTAGCCATATGCAAAATCCAATCAATTCAGGGACTTCCACAACTCACCTAACCATATATTAAGCTAAACCAAATCTATCTTTTAGCGAATCACCCTCGTGCCATATTCCAAGCATAAATGTGGGATATCATGGGATAAACCAATACATAAAAAACCAACGGAATCCAAAGGTTAAACCACCACCACCCTCACTGTATCGTGATCTCACCTAAATCGGTTCTGATATCACAAAACCAAACCGAGCTTGGATGCCTTATAATTCCTTCACCATCCCTTAAGGAATTTTCCTATATCCACCCACCTGTTGAGGGCTTCCTGGAGAAAACCATCTCCACCTCAAACCCTTGGGATTTTCCTAAGACCACTTCACTCAGATTCAAAACCTTTTGGAAATTCAAATCTCAACCAAGAATGAAACCCATCACACCATGGCTACCTGGAAATGCAAAGGAAAGGCTAAAATCCACTATCGAAACCCAAAAAAACCCATGATAATGATAACAAAAGAACCAAATATCCACATGCACATACCATGCATGCCAAAACCAAATAGGAAATCATACATGCAACATATTACCTGCAAGTATTCCCGTTGAAGCCACTTTATCCAACCTTTCCTTGCTTGAACCTTACTTTCCTTTTCCCTCCTTTCTTTCTCCTCTTGGAGCTCTTCTCCTCTCTAAACCAATTTTGAAGATGAACTGACAAAAGGCCATGAACTAATGCTCTAATTTCCTTTTATAATTTATGCCTCTAATTTCTTCATTTTTCCTCCATTTTCCTTCAATTTCCTCGTCACATGCAACCGGTGACCTTTCACCTTCCTTTTCTCATATTTTCCTTTATTTTCATAAATAAATGCCAAAAATACCTTTTTTCCTTTCAAATTCCCTTGCCATTGCCTTTGTCACTTTCCCCTTATCCATAATAAAAAAAAGTGATTTTTCACTAGGATATTTTTCCCAACATTCAGTTTGGAATACATGTCCCATGACCTTGGTCTAATTTTGCCTTTATTAACTTTATTACATGATATTTTAACCTGAGGCTATTAGAGACCCCTCCCCATTAGGGGAGCATTGTCCTCGGTGTTCTATGGCACCTACAACCATCAAAACCGTTGAAAAGAAAAACTATTGCTTATGGAGCTTTATAACTTAACTCGTTGTAGTATTTACAATGAAAAACCTTCTCAAAAGAAAAACCATGATGGAAATCATGAAAATATAACAATCATACCACTTATTGGAGATTTATAACACAACTTAGTGCGGTATTTACAATAGAAACCATACATAAATATGTAAAAATACCAAAACTCATTTTCCTTAACTGGAAAATAATGAAGGATGCATAGCTCACATCTGATCAACCATCTCCCATGTAGCTTCATCGGGCCCAAAGTGCTTCCACTGCGCTTTAACTTGCTCGATTTCTTAGTTCTAGTGCATGATTTATTTCCGCTACAATATGCACTAAGGTTCTGGCTATAATTATCCTTATGGTTCCACCTGCAATACATACTAATAAATAACATTATCAACATCCTTTACATATATATTAAGAAAATAAACATGGAAAACATCATGGAATTTCACTGTCGTAGGTAGTGCAAGTCTGTAGGTCACAAGTCCAATCCTATCAAGGATCTCAAAAGTTCCGCAATACCATGGTGCTGACTTGGCACATGATCCAATCATCAAGGAGCTCTTCTTAGGCTTGATGCACAAACACACATGCTCCCCAACCTGAAACTCATTAATGCCATGTGTTGGTCTGCATAACTCTTCTACATGTCCTGTGTTGCCTTTAGATTCTTCTTTATAACCTGGATTTCCTGTTCCATCTCTACCAACATGTTTGGTCCGATCAATACCCTTTTCACTGGATCACTCCAGTTTATGTGAGTGTTACAAATCATTCCATAGAGTGCCTCATACAGACTTATCTTGAGTGACTCCTGATACCCATTTTTTTAAGTAAACTCAACCAATGGAAGATACTCCTCCCACCTCCTCTGTTGATGCATGACATACATCCTCAGCATGTCCTCTAGTATCCTGTTGACCCCCTTTGTCTGTCCATATTTCTATGGATGATAAGTTGTACTGAAGGCAAAATCTATCCACAAACCTGCAAACAAATCCTTCCAAAACTTAGAAGTGAACTTGGAATGCCTATCTGACACAATATTCTTCGAAACACCATGCAGTCTCACGATCTCCCCGAAGAAGACCTATTCCACCTCACTAGTTGAATAAGTAGTCTTCACTGGAATGAAGTGAACTATCTTTCTCAACTTATCAACCACAACCATGAAAGAATCATGCTTCCTTGATGTCCTCAAAATACCTGTAGTTAAATCCATGGAAATTACCTCTCATTTCCACTATGGAATTAGAATAGGCTGAAGAAACCCACCTAGATTCTTACACTCTGCTTTCACCTGCTCATAGTCCAAACATCTAGCCGAAAACTCTGCCACTTCATTTTGTAGATTCGGCTAATAGTAAAATTTCTTCATTTTTGACAACATCTTCTGATATCCTAGGTGACCTCAATATGACTTGACATGAAAATCCCTCAAGATAAGATTCTTGATCTCACTGGCATCTCACACATAGATCTTGTCTCTAAATCTCACCAAGCCATCTGTCGTGAGATGATAATCCACATCTTGATCACTTGTACCCTGTTGTAACATGTTCCTAATCACCTTGTACCAATCATCTTGTTGTCCTACATGTAATATATGATCATGTAAATCTTTCCCATACGAGCTCACTGCTACAACATGGTTTAACTGCACTCTCCTATTGAGAGCATCTGCAACCCTATTTGACTTACCCTTAATGTATCTGATCTCGAAGTCAAACTCACTGATCATCGCCAACCACCTAGCCTACTTGGAAGTCATATTCGGTTGGTCAAACAAATATCTCAACCCACTGTGATCTCTCATCAACATAAGCCTCCTGCCAAGAAGATAGTGCCTCCACATCTTCAAGGCGTGAATAATAACTTCCAACTCAATATCATGAGTCACATAGTTCTACTCGTTCTCATGCATTTTCTTGGACTCAAAGCACACCACCTGTCCCTCCTACATCAAGAATCCACTGATTCCTATTTTTCAAGCATCTGTACATACCACAAAATATTTGTCCAGATCTGCAATCTTAAGAATGGGAGGGTTTGTCAACAACTACATCAACTGCTTAAAAATAACTACACACTCCTCTGTCCATTTAAAATTTCTTTCCCTTTCTTTGTAATGATGTAATATGATATGCAATGTGTGATAATTTCTTGATGGGCCTCCTTTAGTAACTTTCAAACCCCATGAATGATATGATTTCATCCACATCTCTAGGAGTTTTCCATTCCATGATAGCTCTTATCTTTTCCAGATCCACTGCTATGCCTTGCTTGGAGAAAACATGACCCAAGTAATATACCTATGTCTAAAAGAAGTTGCATTTATCAAGCTTGGCATACAATTGATTCACTCTTAGCAATATAAACATTACTGCTAAGTGTTCAACATGTTCTTCCTCATTCTTATAATATATCAATATATCATCAATGAACACAATAAAAAACTTGTCCAAGTAAGGACGCAATACACTATTCATCAAGTATATAAAAGTAGTTGGGGCATTAGTCAAATTAAATGGAACTATAACAAAATCATAATTCCCATACCCAGTCTTGAAAGCGGTCTTGTGGATGTCCTATTCTTTGATGCATACCTTATGGTATCCTGATCTAAAGTCAATATTTGAGAACATTGTCACTCAATTCAACTGGTCAAACAAGTCATCAATCCTTAGAAATGGATACATGTTCTTGATTTTCACCTTGTTCAACTGTCTGTAATCAATGCACAATCTGAGAGTACCATCCTTCTTCTTCACGAACAACACTGGTCCACTCCAAGATGATACTCTTGGCCTAATATATATCTTGTTAAGCATTCCCTTCAACTAAAAATTCAACTCTACTAAATTTGGTGTGCTCATCCTATAAGGTGCCTTTGATGTTGGTGTTGCTCCTGCTACCAACTCAATAGAAAATTGTACTTCCCTGTCAGGAGGAAACTCTGGAATATTTGTTGGGAATACATCCTGAAACTAATGTAATATTGGATACCTCTTTAATAGTTCTTCATACTCAACATCCTTACCCTTGTTACTAGAAATATGAACTGCAAACATCACACACCCTTTCCTGCAACTGAACTTAGCTTGCATAGCAGTAACCATTCTCATTGATGTAGGATTATTCTTTCCCGACAAGATTCTCTTTTCCCCATTAGAAATCAAGCACTCAATAGCCTTCTCATAAAAATCCACCTTAGTCATATGAAGATACAACCAGTCCATAACCAAAATCATACCATATGATCCCAATGGTAGTACATTTAGATGTGTTTTTGTAGGAATATCATTCAGCTCAAATGCACAAGCTCTTACCCAATGATGAACTCTCTTCTTAATGCATGTATCCAACTGCACCAGCCAAGAATCTGCATGCACTTCTTTTCTCAAGCCAAACTTATCGACCAAGTTAGGATTAACATAACTATAATTAGATCCAGCATCAATCAAAATAAAAAAAAATAGACCATATAGCTTAACTTCCATCTCAATAATGGATGATTGGTAATCTTCCTACTTATTTTCCACCGCTGCATAGATCTGAGGAATGATATGACCCACATACCCAAATGTCTTCTCCTCCTGAGCACTATAGATGTGAGGCATGCCACCCTGGTACAATGAACAATCCTTCTTGCGATGATATTTGCCACATATCCAACACTGCAATGGTCCCCTACCATCACCTATATTTTGTTTCTCTCCATGATGTTACCCATGTCCCTTCTCAACTGCATTAAACTTCTTGCAAGGAGCAACATTTTATTTCTCACCTGCCTCCTAAGGTCTTCCCTGCTTTGGTGGCCACTTCCCTTTAACTTTATCCTTTCCCTTCAAAAAATACTTAGGCTCATCCTTGTTCTTTCATTACTCATAACAATGCTTCAACTTCTAGATGGCCTCCTCCAACTATGTAGGCTCATCGAACTCAATATGATATCTATATGTTGTTGGAAACCCACTAATGAATCTTTGAATCTTAGTCTTCTCATCCTTAAGGTAAGGCACATACCTCAATAGCTCCAGGAACCTGTTGGTATATTTATCATTTGCATATCACCCATATACAACTCATAAAACTCCTTAGATTTGCATCATAATATATCCCAGATAAGTACTTCTTCTTGAAGAGTCTCTCAAATTCATCCCAAACCAACTCTTCTTCTTGAATGCCCTTGAAATTCTTCACATTTCCCACCAAATATTGTCATTCCCTTTGAGACTTAAGGTGAATATCTTGGCTTTCATGTTCTCTAAGTAGTTATGCAATCTGAATAATTTATTCATTGCAAGTAACCATGTCTCTGCATCTTCTGACTTCTTCATCTCTTCATCAAATGTAGGAGTCTTGAATTTCTTGAACTCCTATGGAAAGTACTCACTCCTCCTATAAGGATGATGATGATGATGATGATGATAATGTCTCTTGGATGAGGAACTAGAATGATGCCCATACATACCCTTCCTCCTGCCAGGTGTATCCAATGACCTATCACCTTTGACTGTATCCCCTCTATCCAACCAATATTCAGACCAAGACCTACTACCATAGGCTCCATTAGTCTTCTCTTCGTGTTTCTCACCAATCCTCAACTGTCCATGTCTCTGCAATTCTAATAAGATCTAAAGAGTCGTTGCATTGACTTATACCTTATTTTCTTGAGCCCTTGAAATTATTTCATGAGCCTCAACCAACTTGGCATTTTCTTCTTTACAACTTCTGATCTCTTCCCTCAAACTCCTCAATGCATCTGATATACCAAGGTGGCATTTCTTCTTTACAACTTCTGATCTCTTCCCTCAAACTCCTCAATGCATCTGATATACCAAGATAATATTCATCTCCTTACTTCCCAACTGATTTTTAGGGAGAGTCACGGGAATTGTAGTCTACCATTTTTCTCATCATCTTTGATTCTCTTCTTCCTGTCGGTAGGCCATGTTAGATAAACTACATACATACAAAAATAAAAACCATACCTTATTGACGTTCAAGGGAGGCTTATCTCATTTGCAAATCAGTCCAAATTAGCAGGATCCATATATAATCATAATCATATCAATATAACAACATCATGCATGAACATACCAATTGTATACCATGACCCCATGCATGAAAACCATAACCTTGACAACATCATATTTTACCCAAAGAGAGTGCAACCTGCTCTAATACCACCCTATAACCTACCTCCTCCCACATTTACCCACTTTATTCATTTTAAATGGGGTAAACATGAGCTGAGGTTCACTATGATAAGACTCAACCTCCTATATGACCGTAAGGAAATGGATTCAACAACTTAAAACTTTACTGACCTCCCTCGGGTGCTACAAGACCTCCAGGAGCTACCCAACCCCTCTAAGTGTCCAACCCCTAAGTTAACTCTCTTATTCACTAATATAGAGCCTCATTCACTCCCTTTTCAACACCTCCATGTGACTATAGCCCTCTAGCCATACTCATAATACTACTTCCTAGCGACTGTGGAATTTTCCATTCATTTCTATGCCTCCGACCCTGAATTCTGAGCCACTTTTGTAGGGCTAGAACTCAAACCCCTTCCCACAACTCAATGAGACTTCCAGAAATGATGAATAACATATAAATAAGGCTTCCAAACCAAAAATTGAACCAGGAATTGACTTGGCACCTCGCAATCAGGGCTGGAATTTCGTCAACACATGATGAACATGCAACCTATAACTCATGAATGCATATCTTAAAATAGGGATATGAAACTTATCTAAGGTTTAACAAGAAGGAATAATTCCCTCTCACAATAGCTATCATTACACCAATTAGGTTATGCATTCATTATTCATTCATTTACTAATAAAAACATGATGAGAATCATGGCTAAGATCTATCATAAAACCATGCTTATAACCAGCATATAAATAGATAGATAACATTGATAGAACAACCATTAAATCCACATAATAGCAAGTATAAATACTTATCAATAAAAATGGAAACTTAGCTCTTATTAACCATATACAGAAGCCAACCAAGTTAGGGACTTCCACGTACCACCCGACCATAGATTGAGCTGGACCAAATCTCTCTTTCAGCCAATCACCTTCGTTCCATATTACAAGCATGAATGTGGGATCTCATGGGATAAACCAATCCATAAACAAATAAGGGAATCCAAAGGTTAAACCACCTCCACCCTCACCGTACCGTGATATCACCTAAACCGGTTCCAAGATAGCAAAACTAAACCGAGTTCGGAGTCCTCATAATTCCTTCACCATCCCTTGAGGAATTTTCATGTCTCCACTCACATGTTGAGGGATTCCCGGAGAAAACCATCTCCACCCAAACCCTTGGGATTTTTCTAAGACCACCTCACCCGGATCTAAAACCTTTCGGCAATCTAAAGCTCAACCAAGAATGAATCCTATCACACCATGGTTACCCCAGAAATGGAAAGGCAAGTCTAAAATCCACTGACGAAACCCCACAAAACCCATGTCAATGACAATAAAAAAACCAAATATCCACATGCACATACCATGCATGCCAAAAACTAGCTAGGAAATCATACATGCAACCTGTTACCTACAACTATTCCCGCTGAAGTCGCTTGATCCAACATTTCCTTGCTTTATCCTTATTTTTTGTGTCCTTCCATTGAACTAATTTTTTGATGTTCTTATGTCTTTTTATTATTGATACCTCTAATTTCTTCATTTTCTCTCTATTTTCCTTCAATTTCCAATATTATGCATTCAATATTGGATTTGGGATTGTGGCATGGAGAAGTAAGAAACAACCAACTGTTTCTTTTTCATCCACTGAAGTTGAGTATAAATATTTTTGTAGTGATATGTGTGAAGCAATTTGGTTGAGATGAATTCTTGAAGATGTGGGAGAAGTACATAAAAATACAACTATTATCAAGTGTGACAATCAAAGAACCATCAAGCTAACTAACAATTTTTTGTACCACGCAAGATCAAAACATATCAAGACACATTATCATTTTTTTAGAGAAAATATGTAGTCTAAGGAAATTGATTTAGTCTATTGTAATACCAATGAAAATATGGTTGTATAAATTTGATGTAGGAATCAATTGTGTGTGGTATAAAACACATTTCTCCATTAAGGCGGAGTGTTGGAATAATAGAAAAATCTCTAGAAGGTTCTCCTATATTTATAATTTGTTATGTATTATTGAATTGTTTTCCTTGATTAGATTGAGTTGGTTGGAAGTTTCTATATTCCATGAAGTTGTTAAATAATAATATAATCCTATATATATAATGGTTTGTTGGCTTGATAAATGAAATTGTGTGTTGAGGTGCAGTCTCCTGAGTGAGCGAGTGTATCACTAGAGCGCTGCATCCTTATTCAAAAATTGTCTTCTTTATTTTCCTTTATATTTTATGTATAATTTTGGATGATTATAATTTTTTTTTATTTAAAATGAGTTTTGAATGCAGAATGGATAAAAACTTTAGCACACTCAAATTTTATAGACTATACAACTCAAACTTACTATTTTAAGAAATCACTATCAAATTTCAACTAAAAAACATATATATATATATATATATATATATATATATATATATATATATATATATATATATATATATATATATATATATATATATATATATATATATATATATATATATATATATATAATTTAAATTTCCAAATAAAAAAAAACAAAAAACAAAAAAAAACAAAAACAAAATTAAAAAAAAAAAAAAATTAATTAATTTAAAAACCACCCTCATTTGGGTACCCCATATACAACACCTCCCAATTCTTGTTGAATAGATTGTCTTTAACATCTATCAAAGTCTAAAACAATCATGCCATAAAAATTTACAAAAAAAATAAAAATTCAAAAAAATGAAGATGTCAAAAATATAAATATTTTAATAGGGTAAAGTCATTTTATTCGAATAGATGAATAATTATTGAAATGTTAATTTGCATTGTAATGTGAAATAATATTTAAATAAATTTAAATTTAAAATTTACATTTTATTATAAATAAATTCAGAATCCCAGCATTATCCAAAATTAGAATGTAAAATTGCTTCAACCAACTATATCATGACCCTGGATCCCCTCTCTCATAAAACTAAATTGAATATATTACTATCCACAATGGTAGGAATTTTTAAACCCATAAAAACTCCCTTTTTTAAAGTGTGAACTTTCATTGTTGTGTTTGTGGCAGATGTATGTGGGGGTTAATGCTTACTTACAAGGACACCCGCTCTCTAAAATCAGGGTCAGAAAGGCCTCAGTTTATCCAATGACTGATTTAATTATAATCATGCAAATACGCTCGTAGATTTTTCAGTCTAATCTATCAAATATTGTATATAATTTGTTTATATTTTTTAGTCTAATCAAGCAAATATTATATATACTTTTCCACTTTCTTTCTTTTTTGTCAATCAAGATTTTTATATTAATTTTGCAAAAATGTGGTACATTTGATTATGGATTTCTTAGTTCTCTCGGCCTCAGTTCGGCCAGATTTTTTGGCCAAGGTAGTTTTTCAGTACTTAGAAACAAAAAGACATTTTTTACAAAAAACCAAAAGCCTAACAAGCACTAAAACCCAAAAAACATCCAAAACAAAACATTGCCAACAATTATCAAACAACATTGGACTGTTATGCATTTGTGCATTTCCAGGGGCTACTTGAAGACGAAAATGAATATTAGCTAGCATAGATTCTATTTCATCCAAGTGTTCATTAGACCTGCATTGGCTATGACGATCAAAATATAGACGGTCCAAGATCTCCCCTTCAGAAAAGTGAAAATCATTTATGTAAGAAATTATCTTGTTCTTGTATTCATATCATTTCTCCTAGAGGATGTCCAAGCTAGCTTGGATTCCATGCAGTTGTTTGGAAATGGACTATAGCGTTGGACTCTTCCCAATGATTGGGCCCACTCCTGAGTGATCTCCTCCTCCATCATGCCACCCTCCTCGTCGCGTTCCTCCCTTCTCACTACCTATTCCCCTAGTTTCCCCTAGTGGTTGGCTCCATGTCTAGCCCTTCCCCTCTGCCTTTGTGTTTTGGTTCCTAGAGACAAGCTCTGGGTCGAGGAGAAGTTCAGTGCCTAGGAAATCTTAATGTGCCTTGAAGATAAATATGTTCTCCTCAAGACTTACATATAAAATGAATAAATATGGTTCAATTACCCTACTCAAAGGAAAATCTAATTTATACATAGATATTTTTTCATTCCAAAGAATTAATATTTAGTTTTTGGGGCATACACACATAGAGTGCAGTTTCATTAATTGTTGCAGTATAGATGAAAAGAAGAAATATAAGGAATAAACCCAATGCAGAGGGCTAATGATAGAATCGTGTACACTAAATTCTAGTAGAATAATGAAAAAGACATAGGAAACGTTATACAGAAACCATGGAGCGCATTTTAAGGCCTTTAATCCCACACATTGCAGGTGCCATTTTATATAACATAACATAGGTAAATCTGTTATATAAGATTGAATTCCAATAGCTACAATTTCATAATTTATGAGAGGAAATAAAATAAAAAATTTCAAATATAGAACCAAATACTCCACATCTCAACGCTTGGAATCACAAAAAACTTCTTCATTAATATTCAAGAACAACATACAGCTCATAAGCTTGAAAATTTGCAAAATTTGTTGAAAAAATACAGCCTCTAGAACAGAAAATCAAACCCTTACTATTGAGTTCTTCCCCTTTATAGGGAGAGTCAAAACAAGAAAAGTTACAAAAATGCCTTGAAGGGATACAACTATATAAGCTACTCAGTTGTGTGAGTGTGCCACTGGCATAATTTTTGTAATGATTACATAACAGATTGATTCCTTCTTGAAAATAAAATATTTACAATATTACAAAATGACAGTGATATGTTATGATTTTTAAATTAGAAAAATCTTCATTGTTGGCTCACTTGAGCCTCGCTTGATCTCTTGAGGTGTACCCAAGCTCCAGTATTCGGACTCGTGGTGGGTTCACAAATTGATCACATATCTACCATAGTGTTGGGTCTTGTGTAGGAGCATGGAAAAAAGTATTGTATGTTATCTTCAGATTTGTAAGCTCGGTGTAATTGGGTTTGGCAACAAACAAGGTCTTCACCAGCCAAAGTAGCTAGAAATCCATTTGAAGATAGTTTACTATAGTGCTTCCCTTGAGAGTGGCAGTATTTCATGAGAAGAGTCTACCTTACTCTTGGCATCCATTAATAGCTACTCATACTGCTCCCATGGAAATAGGTTTTCTTGGAAGTCCCAACATCTAGGTAACCCTGCTTTGGTTCTCTAGTCAAAATTTGAATTGAATGCAACTACCAACTTGGCTAGATCATTAAAAAAATCTTGAACTTTAGCCCCCGCTGCTTCTTTCTAGATCACTTTAGTAATCTCAATAATTTCTCCTATCCTATCTATGATATCCATGGCGCTCATTTCATTGACTAATTTCTGATTTAGATATCTGATAAAATTTTCTACAGTCTTGACATTTATAGCATCTTCATTTTATGGTGACAGGATGAATAATTCGATATCCTTGGCTGCAAATTTTTGTCCTGCAAATAATCTCATGTGTTACCATATCTTTTTCATTTCATAAATAATTTCATTAGAAATTAATTTCCTAGCTTCAATGAGGGACATGTTGCCTTTCAATCTATTCTTCATTCCTTTAATCTCATCTTGTGCCACCTAATATTTATTTTTAATTTGTTCCACACTGGCCTAGGTGGATTGGATTTGTTTCTCCTTGTTTTCAAGCATGTACTTGGTGTTTTCCAAGTCAATCTATATCTTCTTAAGATCACTCTATGATATCTAAAATTCATTGAGATCCTTGTTCAACCACTCAATAGGAACCTGTGGATTGTTTGGCACAATCACAACAAAAATATGGGAGTCAATTATTTGTTGAAGCTCTAACACTTATTGTTTGAGGGCCACCGCCTCATTATTTCTCTCTATTAGTTCTTTGGCCATTATTTTTTTTCATTCTCCACCTATGCCAACTCCTTTGGTTGCACATGCTCTTTAGAAGGCATCTTGAGTTGTTTCTTTAATGATTGGTTTTCATATTGTGAGCTCTTTATAATAGCCTCCGCAACATCTTTTTCATTTGGGTCTACCCCAAGTTTGACAATCAGGTCCTTGTAGCCCTAATTTTTCATATGGATATCTCTTTAATTTTCCTTCTCTTTTTTTACTTTGGTGGAAACTCTCTCTAACAATTTTTCAACCTTGCTAGTGGTCAAGTCTCCCTTTCTCAACTCACTATAGATTATCTCTCTCATTTGCTTATAAAAAATGATCTTTCCTTGCAAAGGGACACTATCCATATCTAACGAAAAATGCACTTTCCTAAATTTCTGTCCAGATGGAATGGAATGCACTGAGGATGGTATAGGGAAAACTTCTTCTGATTTCTCTCCAGGTCCATGGCATCCTAGCCTAGTATGATATAGTACTGAATGGGAAGCCAGCTAAAGAACATTTCATCTTTGAATTTCTTGTTACTATCCTCTGTCATCTTCCCTTCCCACTTATGGAATGTTGTTGATTTAATTCCCAAGGAGCCAAGGATTTCTACCTTAGTTTAACTAGAAGTGGAAACCTACTGAGGATCTTCTAAGAGTACTTGGAAACCTGGCTGGTCTAGATTTTCCTGAGTAAATTTAACCTCAATCTCTTCATCATTTTTCTCCTACATTTTTTCCCTTTTGGTTGATGGTTCATCCTCCATCACTGTGTCTCTAGCTTCATCCACACTTATTTTCTAATTTTTATCCTTGGTGGCTAGTGTCTTAACCTCCATCTCTGTATTAATAGGCCAAGAGTCCAAATTAGTTTTCCATTCCAGCTCGGGCTTAGAATCATGTTCATAAACAGAAGCATTAATTTATCTCCTCCCCATATATATGACACCATGAGGATCATAATTCAAAACCTCTCCTAATTCAAAATTGAATTATTTTAGCATATTTTCAACCTGCTAGAAAGCTTGTCTAGAGTTCACAACAAAGGGACCTATAGACATTGGAAGATTGAACATATAACCCTTTTTGGTTAAGGAAAATGTGAAATTGGTCAGTATTTAGGCTCTTCCTGATGAACTCCAAAGAAAAAATCCTTATGGTAAAAAACACAGAAAACTGGTATGGGGGTAGCTCAGACCCATATATTTTGATTTCTATATAGTATTCAAATAGGAACCAGTCACCTACACTAGTATGCTTGTTGAGATGTATGAGTTCACTCTCTTGTGGGAGGACTCTAGGGGGAGAAACATTGTTAAAACATTGTAGGAATTATACATGAAGGTGGAAATGAATTGTGAAAACCCCTCATTGTTGGGTTTCTTCTTCAAGGTACTATCTTGGTCAACTACAAATTTTCTCTGTTTGTCGGTGTCTATAATTCTTAGGCCTAAGTAGTAAAATTCCTCCATATGAGTATATAAGAAGAGGTAGATCAGTATAAAGTAGTACCTGAAGTAGGAGGAAAGGTAAAATTGGCTGCACTAGAACTTGATTGCCTCAACCAAAAAAGAGGGAATGTCAAGGACAATATTTGGTTTCATCATTGTACGTAAGAACCCTAATGCTACTTTGGAGACATTTTTTGCCTCTTCCTCACCAAAAAATAGTAGAATAAAAACCAAAATGGGTTGCACAACTTCTGGAAACAAGGAAATAGGAAATGTTTTTGAACTAGTAGGAAATTGGGTGTTTGGATCCAAAATTAGTTGGAGAAAGACCTGCTTCTCTCCAGTTGAGAATCCATTGTAATTATAGAATAGGGTATTCTAAGTAAATCTCTCCAAATTTGGGAATTTTGGGTAAGTGAACGCATTTTGTATCAATTTTGGGGTAACTTCTAGAATTTTCTCCCCAATGGATGAAATACAACAATTCTCCTCCTTAATATAGGTGGCCATAATCTAGGACACAATGGGAGTGGGTATACAGTTGGGGTGATTTAATAGTACAGTCCCAACTCAACAACTCGAAAGGGATATTCTTTGTTCAGGTGGCTCCCATAGAACTCAAATCAAAGGTCTAACGGGCTTAGAGGGAAAAAAGGGTCATGAATTTCCAACTTTGTGTCCATGAAGGGTTCTGTTTGGCTAGAGGGTTTTGATTGTGGTGGATTTTGGGTTTTTGGCACAAATTTCTTTAATTTAAGCATGGTGACGATGATGCAAGGACAAGGAACTGTGAATTACCTAGTGACCGGATGAAATTATACATTGTGGGCGCAAGGAGGGATCTACATTGGTCAACAGTCAGGCGAATGGTGTTGTGAATAAGAAGAGAAATCGAATATAGATCAATTTTCAATAGACCAATTTGAATTGAAACGGTCGATTTACAGAGTTTTATGGGTAGGAAAACAATGAGGTGACATGGAGGAGAGACATGGCAGAGTCGGATTGGGTGAAAAGCAAGGGGGAAGGGTGATGCATTATAAAGTTTCATGTTTTCCTTCCACACTTGCTTGACGATGGTTCCTGAATGATAATGTGATGACCACACTAACCTAACAGGTGGTAGGCCCATCTTTCCCCCTTCGGTTGGGTGCTTGGGAGGGTTTGGAGACGGGGCTGAACCCCTCGGAAGCCATCGTAGCAGTCAATATGCAACATTCACTTTAATGAATTTGACCTTCCTATGGGGTAGGTGTTGGCTTAACAACCACGTTCATTATGCCCCCCAGAGTCTCACTAGGATGAGGTCGCTCTGGGATGGATGGTGACCTGCCTGATAAATGACCATTGTTTAACCATTAAAATTAAAAAACGAGTGGAGGCCCACGTTCCATTATCTTTTCTCATTTTTTATTATTTTTCTCTCTTTTCCATCTTTCATCTAGAGTTGCAAATATCCTTTGAGCTCATGAACCAAATCCTTTGCAATACATACAATTTAAAGAAAAATAGAGGGGTTACAATATCGAATCCTATTGGGGACAGTGCCTTGCTGGAAGGGCATTGAGAACCTACATATTAGTTCCTTATTCATTGGGCATGGAGTAAAAAAAAATTATATATATACAAGACTGAAAAACAAACAAAACATTCTGGTATTTTGTAATGACTCATCGGTATTTACAATGAAAGTGGACAGATTCCTTCAGTGTTGAAAGTAGTGCTTGAGGTACTTCCCATTTACAGGCATCTAAAATAATTCACCATCCATACTTTACAACATAAATATGTTGTTCCCTTTGACTTCATCTATATTAAAGGTTCCAAACCACAAAGGATCAAATTTTCCATGTTTACGTTTGTCCTCTCTCCTGAAATCCCATCTAAGCACAAGATCACCTGGCTGAAAAATTCTATCCTTGGCCTTTTTTTCAAAGATAGGCTTCATTTTGTCTTGGTACTTGATTAAACATTAACTCACATGTTCCTTGTTCTCCTGCAATTCCACCAGTTTTTTCATCCTCCCAGTCAAGGAATTAGGCTCCTCCTCCGCATCATGAATCAGTTTTGCCACAGGCATGACCAATTGAGTAGGAAAAAGTGTTGAAGTCCCATACACTAGTTCAAAAGGAGACTTACCAGTTGATCTCTTAGTGGTGACTCTATTATCCCATATTTGACCCAATTCTTCTTGTTTGGTGCTATGATATTCTTGAGTATCTTGACCAAGGTATTATTGGATGATTCTTCCAAGCCATTTCCATGTGGATAATAAGTAGTGGAGTGTCCCAAAACGATATTATAGCTCTGACAAAAACTAATAAACTTGGAATATTTGAACACTTGAGCATTATTAGTAACTATCCTCCTCGAACAACCAAATCTGGATAGAATGTTTTCCTCCATGAACTTGACCAATGTATTAGTTTCATTCCTAGTAGGGAAAACTTCCACCCATTTGGTGAAATAGTCTGTTGTTTTAAGAATCCACTTATGTTATCCATTGGGCGGTGGATGAATTTCTCCAATTAAATCTAGCCCCCATTATCTAAATGGTTCCTCCACAAAAACTGGGATTAGAGGGAGGGGTGCCAACTTTTATTTTTCAAAAAAGATTTGGCATTATTTACAAGTATTAACTTGATCATGCACATAACCAAACAGTTTAGGCCAATAGAATCCAAACTTTAGAATCTTATGATTTTTTACTTTCTAGTTGTAGTCACAACCAATAAATTCATCTATTATTTTTGGGACTTCTTCAAAAAAAAACAAAGTAGGAAAACTACCACATTATCCTTCCAATACAACTAACTGTTGGAGATAAAAAAAAATTGTGCTTGGAGCCTAAAATATTTTTAATTTACCCTATTTAATTCAGGTGGCCATTCCAAAAATAATATATAATGGACAATGAAATTTTACCAGTCATAAACCAAATATTTCATTGCAATTTTTTGTACTTCTCTCCTAGCACTTTCTTGTTTGTCTTGCTTCTCTGGTTTTGAAATTTTATCCAGCAAGTTTATATCTAATTCCTGGAAATTTTCCTATGACAAAATCTTATCCAATCTGTTGTGGCTCATTTTCATTTAATTTTGAAATATTTCTCAAAACACAAAAAAAAAACATATATGTTAGAAAATGTAAAAATTTTGTATACTGAAAAATAATTTTTGATTTATAAGTTGGTGTATTAACATTATGCATAGAGATGTGAAGGTGGGTCGAGTTGTGCTTATTCGCATGCAGAACAGTTCAAGAGTCAGGCCGATTGATGCATTCAGCGCATTACATGTCAGGGTTGATTCAAGTGTCCCCACCTCCACTTTCCATGTCATCCCTACCTTTATTGCACATCGCAAGCTCAGAAGGAATGGCACTCATGAATATGTTATGAATTTCGAAATGTGAAGTGCGACAAGGGTCGAATGTGATGCAGCTCAGAATTATGATTTAATATATTCCAATCGCACATCTCACATCACAAGCTCAGAAGGAATGGCGTTCATGAATGTGTGATGAATGCCAAAATGCGAAATGAGACAAGCTTTTATATTTTCGATTGTGATTTGCGATCGGCCCCACCTCCACTTGCCATGTCATCCTTACCTTTATCGTACATCACACATCACAAGCTCAGGAGGAATGGTGCTCATGAATATGTTATTAATGTCGAAATGTGAAATGCGATACGAGGACCAGATGCGATATAGTTAGAAGCTCGAATCTAAATTATTTAAATTCTAGCTGTGGGACCCTCCCCCATATTGCAAATCGCAATCGCAAAGCTCAAAAGGAATAGAACAAGGTTGAATCACCGAAGTGCAAAGTACGATAACAAAGCAGATGCGATGGAAGTTATCACTAAATTCTAAAGGTTTTTAAGTCCAGGTACATGGGATTTTCCTTTGTAAAAATCGCATCGGAGGGGAAAAGTATAATGTAGAACGTTTGAATGCTGAAATGCGGCAGAGAAACAGACGCGATATAGTTTTCAAAGGTAATGGAATATCTTTTAAAGTCCAACCTTAAGAAATTTACAAAGGAAAGTATGAATGTAGGGCAAACTCGGGTAAGAAAACACCACCACGTGCAAAATGGTGTTGTATGTGTTTCTCCTTGCATATAAATGGAAGCTTTAACACAACGGTGTAGGACTCGGGTAAGTGACCCTACACAGAGCAAAGGAGAAGAGAAGACAGAACACTGTGGGAATGAGCAGAAGAGGCAGAGTCGGGAAAAGGGAGCACATGGTGGCACTTTTGGAAACGCAACAACTGGTTCAAGTCAAGAAAAGATGTATTTTTACAGAACTGTTCGAATACCACATCATAAACATAAAAGACATGACAGCAAGAAGAAAAGACAAATATTGAACTCTTGAAGAAACGCAGAGCAAGGATGTCCGATCTGACAGGGAGACACATCAGCACTTCAGGTAGACGCATCAAAAACAAATCAAATTTATAAAAAAGAATAATATTTCAAGTTGTAATTTGTTTTCTTTGTTTGTTAAGATAGAAGCTATAGTGATGTCCTCAATTTCAATGTAATAAGTAGTATTAACAGTTAGGTATTCGAAGTGATTTCAAGAATTTCTAGCATTTATGAACTGTTTTTGAGGTATTTAAGCAAGATAGATAGAAAGAAGAGAGGTTCTGATTTTTGGACCTATGGAAGACTAAAACTTTGGTACTCACTTTCTCGAGGAATTAATGAAAGAAGCATCAATTTTCCTGCAACTGTTGATAGTGATTCGTTTTTCCTATGCCATTTGTGTTCCTTCTTCCTTGAATGAAGTGAAGTAAAGTAGTTGTCAGTCTCTTGATTACATCTGTGAGTAAGATTTAAATAACCTTAATTTGCGCTCCTTCACTCCAGCTTTTCTTCCTACATAAATTCATTCTAAAACTTAAAGTGATAGAGTCTGTGTTACAACATATCATTTTGAGTTTCCTCTCTCTCCATGAATTCTCTCTAGAACTTAAAAGTAATATATTCTGTGTTTACAACATATTATTTTGAGTTTCCTCTCTCTCCATGAATTATCTCTAAAAATTAAAAGTAATATATTCTATGTTTACAGCATATTTCTTTGAGTTACAGCTCTTCTTTTCCATTCAGATATCAGGAATTAATGGCATTGTAGATTCTTTCATTATACCAGATTATTAAGGGTTTTAAAGAATTAGTTTCCAAAGGGATTGAACGAATACCACCTGATATAATTACTTTTGTGAAAAATTTAAAAAAAAAAAGTCTTAAGCATTGATTCCTTTCCACAACCAAGGAATTGTCTCTTAAGATACAACATTTTCTGGCACTGTTGCCGGGGACGAAGAGACGAAGTTTATTTTCCCTTGGTTTTTCACATTATTTCCTCTAGTTTTTCAGTGATGAGGAAATATTTGGTTGTGATTTTTATTCTCAGAATTTTGGCTCACAAAAGGACTCACACGAGGTCAGATACCTCACAGCAGAAGGTCCTTGCTTTGTCAGACCCTGAAAGATTGGTTTCTAAAAGGGTTCATAAACCCAAAACCCCCTCAACACCCAATCCTACACTATATGCTCATGGAAGTAGTTCTAGTAATCCTTTGTTTGAAGATATCTCTTAAGTACTTCCTTTCTTGGAACAAGATTCACCTTTCACACCAATTTACTTTGAAGAACCTAAGTTGGAAGAACACTCCTTTGAGTTTTTTTATTTTACTTTTACTCAAGCTCAACAAACTCCAGTTGTTGGTCCCTATTCCATTGTCCATCAACCCACTCCCATATCAGTTTTACCTGCACCTCCGTTCATTTTCACAGCAGGTTCATCGATTGCATCTAAACAAGGAACAATCAATCAAGGTGAAAACATGGCAACACCAACATTTTTGTTGAACAGATATGCTCCACTTAACCTTCCACAACCAATGAATGAAATACCTCAAGAGTATCTTAAATTAATCCCACGTTTTACTGGAGAAGATGAAATAACTGCAGAAAAACACTTGCCCGTGTTTTGTAATTTTGTTGAAAATATGAATGTAGAACATCTTGATGTTGTACTGAGGCTTTTTGTTCAGTCTGTAGATGGAGAGGCTAGAAAGTGGTTTAAGGGATTTCCAAATAATTCTATTAATACATGGGAATAACTAGACAATCAATTCACTCAAAGATTGGGTGAAAAAAGGGATCATGGATATTCACTAACAAATTCAATGCAATCAAAAGAAAACCATATGATAATATATCAGATTTTATCAAAAGATTCAATAAATTGTATAACAGTTTTCCTGTAGAAATGAAGCCCCCTCCTTTTGGAGCAAAGGTGGTTTTCGTTGGGGCTTTTGAAGCCGATTTTAGTTTCAAACTTAGAGAAAGGAGAACCCCTAATCTAGAGAAGATACATACAAATGCTTTAGAATCACCACAAGATCAAAGAATTGATGATATGACAAAGGTGATTAAAAATTTGTCAAATAAATTAGTAAAGATAGAATTGGAAAGTAAAAACTCCCAAAGACAAGTACAACAAAAAATAAGAGGATTTAACCCTCAATTCAGAAGACAACCCCTGCAAATTTTACAAAGGGAAAGAAAAGATCAAGACCAAGTTCAAGCACCATTGTATATAGAAATAGCACACACAGAGTCAGTAGAAATATCTGCTATATACACAAGAGAAGATGATTAAGAGGAAGATTGTGAGGGAGAATATGTTGAAGCTGAAGTATCTTTTGATCAAGATGAAATTGATGAATACTGTAGGCAATTCACATATTTCATGAAAGTTGAGTTACATAAAATGTATGATTTAAGGTCTAGAAAGATATATAGAGTGAAGGATAATGAAGGTGAACAACAAGATTATATTCCTCCTCCAATGGCGACTCCACAACAAAAAGGACCCTGTAAAACAAATCAGTAATGGGGAGAAACATAAAAAATTTAGTTAATAGAACAAATGTGCATTAGGGTGAACCTTCCCAGAGAAAATAATTTGATACTAATATTTTGGAGAGAGTTTTTCATGTACTCGAACAAGCGGCAAATTCTAGAAAGAGTGAAGAAGAACCTAAAAATAATGTTAAACAAACTCATGCTTTCAGTTTGACAAAAGAGTTGGAGAAGGTAAAAATTCATTTTCATTTATTTTTGTATACATAAAAATAATTTTTGATTTATATGTTGGTGTATTAACATTATGTGTAGAGATGTGAAGGTGGGTCAAGTCGTGCTTATTCGCGTGTAGAACAGTTCAAGAGACGATCCAATTGATGCGTTCAGAACATTATGTGCTAGGGTTGAGTCCAATGTCCTCACCTCCACTTGCTACATCATCCCTACCTTTATCTCACATCACACATCGCAAGCTCAGAAGGAATGGTGCTCATGAATATGTTATAAATGTCGAAATGCGAAGTGCGACAAGGGTCGAACACGATGCAACTTAGAACTATGATTTAATATATTCCAATAACACATTGCACATCAAAATCTCAGGAGTAATGGTGCTCATGAATGTGTTATGAATTCCGAAATGCAAAATGCAACAAGGTTTTATATCGTCGATTGTGATCTGCGATCAGCCCCACCTCCACCTGTCGTGTCATCCTTACCTTTATCACACATTGCACATCGCAAGCTCAGGAGGAATGGTGCTCATGAATATGTTATGGATGTCGAAATGAAAAATTTGATACGAGGACCGGATGCGATATAGTTCGAATCTCAAATCTAAAGTATTTAAATTTCGTTCATGGGAACCTCCCACATATCACAAATCGCAATAATAAAGCTCAGGATGAATAGAACAAGGTTGAATCACCGAAGTGCGAAGTGCGATAACGAAGCAGAAGCAATGGAAGTTATCGCTAAAGTCTAAAGGTTTTTATTTACTAGGTACATGGGTTTTTCCTTTGTAAAAATTGCATCGGAGGGAAAAATCAGATTATAACATAGAACGTTTGAATGCTGAAATGTGACAGAGAAGTGGACGCGATAAAAATTTTCAAAGGTAATGGAATATCTTTTAAAGTCCAACGTTATGACAATTACAAAGGAAAGTCTGAACGCAGGGCAGACTCGGGTAAGAAAACACCTGACCACGTGAAAAACAGTGTTGTATGTGTTGCGCCTTGTAATATGTGTTGCGCCTTGTATATAAACGGAAGCTTGAACACAGTGGTAGTGGACTCGGGTAAGTGACCCGACATAGAGAAAAGGAGAAGAGAAGACAAAACATTGTGGGCATGTGTAGAAGAGGCAGAGTTGGAAAAGGGAGAACATGGTGGCACTGTTGGAAATGCAACAGTTGGGTCAAGTCGGGAAAAGATGCATTATTATAGATTTATTCGAATACCACATCGGAAATAGAAAAGACATGATAGCAAGAAGAAAAGAAAAATATGCAAGGATGTCTGATCTGTCAGGGAAACACATTAGCACTTCAGGGAGACACATCAACAACAAATCAGATTTAGCAAAAAGAATAATATTTCGAGTTGTAATTTGTTTTCTTTGTTTGTTAAGATCGAAGCTATAGTGATGTCCTCAATTGCAATTAATTAGTATTAAAATTTTAGGTAGTTGAAGTAGTTTCAAGAAGTTATAGCAGTTACGAACTATTTTTGAGGTATTTAAGCAAGATAGAAAGAAAGAAGAGAGGTTCTGAGATATTTTTGGATCTATGGAAGACTAAAAATTTGGTACTCACTTTTATGAGGAATTAATGGAAGAAGCATCAAGTTTCCTGCAACTGTTGATAGTGATTCATTTTTCCTGTGCCATTTTGTGTTCCTTCTTCCTTGAATGAAGTGAAGTAAAGTAGTTGTTAGTCACTTAATTACATCTGTGAGTAAAATTTAAATAACCTTAATTTGTGCTCCTTCACTCCATCTTTTCTTCCTACATAAATTCATTCTGAAATTAAAAGTGATAGATTCTGTGTTACAACATATCATTTTGAGTTTCCTCTCTCTCCATGAATTCTCTCTGGAAATTAAAAGTAATAGATTATGTGTTTACAACATATTATTTTGAGTTTCCTCTCTCTCCATGAATTCTCTCTTAAACTTAAAAGTAATAGATTATGTGTTTACAACATATGGCTTTGAGTTTCCTCTACAGTTCTTCTTTTCCATTCGGATATCAGCAGTTAATGGCATTGTAGCATCTTTCATTCTACCAGATTATTAAGGGTTTTAAAGAATTAGTTTCCAAAGGGGTAGAATGAAGACCACTTGATATAACTACTTTTGTGACACATTTTAAAAAAAAATGTCTTAATCATTGATTCCTTTCCACAGCCAAGGAATTGTCTCTTAAGATACAACTCAATCCATGACCTTTTACCAATTTTGTGGGCTTGATGTCCATGTCATATTCCTAAATTTTGGCAATCCACTTGCCTCTCTTGCCCTCATTTTTTCCCTACATGATCATTTCCTTTACAGTTTATGTGGAAACATAATAAATTACCCCATACCGTAAAATATAGTTCCTAAAATCCTTCAAGGCCTTAACCAGTGTGTAGGTATGCTTTTATAGGATATTATATTTTGGTTCTACATCTCTTAACACTTTGCTGAAAAATGAAATCAGTTTCTCCTTCTCTTATTTGTTCTTCTGCAATAATACAACTGCAACAGTGTTAGTAGAAGCAAAGGAAAAGATGAAAAAGGGATTTTAATAGTCAGGACTAGTAAAAAATGGTGCCTCCCCAAAGGCCATTTTGATTCTGGAAAATGATTCTCTTGATTCTATTATCCATTTAAATTCTTTGCATTTCTTTAACATATCAGTGATCCCGCTCACAATTTCAACATAGTTGGGTACAAACCTTCTCAAGAAATTAATTTTGCCTAAGAAAATTTGAATCTCCTTTTTATTTTGTGGAAAATGGATACTACTAATTTCTTCCACTCTATTAGGATCAATCTTCACTCCTCTTGAAACTATGTGACCCAACATTTTTCCTTCTCTCAGGGAAAATTAAGATTTCTTTGGAGTCAATGACAACCCAAATTTTATTCATTTTTCAAATGTTTGTTGCAAGTGTTACAAGTGTTCCTCATCATATTTTGAGAATATTGTTATGTCATCTAGGTAAATGAGAATAAAATAATCCTTATCCCCTATTTAAAAGTGGCACCAACATTCATGAGCCCAAAATGCATTCTAGAATAAATGAGTGTTCGCCAAGGTGTGGTGAAGGCAGTATTTTTTCTGATCATTAGGATTCATAACAATCTTATTATATCCAGAGAACCCATAAATCATGGACAACCTTGATGACCCTACCACCTTTTTTAGAATGTAATCCATCTTTGGTAAAGGGTAATTGTCTTTTATAGAAGCCTTGTTTAAGTTTCGGAAGTAGACACATAACCTGATTTCTCTAGTTTTCTTCCTAACAGTAGCTAGATTAGCGACCCAATATGAATATCTCAAAGGCGCAATGATAGTGTCTTGCAACATCTTCTTTACTTATTTCTCTATCAGGGGGAGAAGAATGGGATTAATCTTCCTAAGTTTATGTGTGTATGGTTTGAATCCTAGTTTTAGAGTAATTTTAGACTGAATTATACTATCATCATAGGACTAGGGATAAAAAACATCAACGTATTCCTTGAACAAGTATACATACCTCAATTTTTATTCTTCTGAGATACCCTTGGCTAGTTTAACTAATTTAGGTTGTTGATTTTTTCCAATGCTACAATATTATGTATCATCCTCATGCTCCTTCTTTGTTGGTTTGAATTCCACATCATTAGTGTGAAATATTTTTTTCCAATGGAACCAACCCCTTTTTAATTATCTTTCCCCTCAACTACAAAATCTTCTACCCAGCTATAGATTCTTCCCAAGGCACATGTTGTTCATCTCCTTCTATTCCATCCATATCTTCATCTTCCTTGTCAATTACATTTTTGGAAAATTCTCGTATCACCTCCATAAACCTTCTAATATGATATTCATCCTAAAAAACCTACCAATATTTTACATTTTCTGGTACTAAAGGTCTAAACATGATCTCAAATTCATATCTGAGAAATGGATTTTGTGGTGACTTGAAGGTGTTGGCTATTGTTTCTAGGGAATCAACCATTTTGTTTTGATCTCTAGGAAAAAAAAGAGTATTGAATGGCAAGAAGAAGTTCCCAATCATATCCTACACTGCATTACTGTAAGATTTCAACTTAGGATTCTTGGTTCGGAATTGATTCCTAATTTTTTTTATAATGAGTTCAAAATATCCAAAAACTATTAAAAAATCAATTTTCATATTTTTGGAAGCTTGAAAGACCAACACCAGTGCTTCATATTCATCAAGGTTATTTGTGGTGTCGAAATCTAATTTTTATGGAAAAGGGATAATGTTACCTTCTAGGGATATCAACAACACATTTGCTCCATTTCCTTATTTTTAATAGGCCCCATCAAATATAATTTCCAAAGCTGGTTAAACTTGATTTATTGCTTTCTCACCTGTGTGGGAAATTCCACTTGAGTTTCCTCCATAACTTGATCATTTATTCCCAACAAGAGGCATGAGAGATCCTTTTCCTGGCCATATATTGGAAAATTGTTAGGACTATATTCTCTAGTGATAGTTCTTACAAATATGGATTCCCTGTACAACCTACCTTCTTCTCCACCAAACACTCGAATAGTGGCATATGTGAGGTTGAGTTTGATGGACCCTCCAAGCTTCATTCTCAATGATATGGAAAGAATCATGCCAAATATTGCAGGAATGTCTAAAACCAAAATATCTATTACCACACTCTTTATAGGGATTTGAGCCAAATTAATCCCCAAACCCTTGATCATCCCAAGGAATTTTACTCTTTTAGAATCAAAGGAATAAAGCTCTTTGTATGGATTTTTTATCTGCATGCCCAACTGCTCCATAACATATAGAAGCGTTAGATTATGGGAAGCTCCTTAATCAAGCATACAATTATGTAGCAAAAGATCATGAATCGTTAATGGAACATAAAAATGAAGGGGAGGAATGTTCCTCCTCCTCCAGATGTGGACCAAACATGACCACATGTATCTCTTCCTACAAGTTCAAATTATCTTGTGTTGAGGTAACATGAGACACATCCATGAATTCGTAAATTTTCCATTTATAGGCAAGTTTCTTCAACAATTTAACCAAAGGGAAATATATTTTCACATTTTCTAACTCTTTTTTCAAAATAAAAGAAGAGGGATTATTCTCCAATTTTACTTGGTCTACTTTCTCTTTACTTTCTTGATGCACTGGCTTAAGTTTCATAGGTTGTTTTCCTTTATTTGCAAATTTTGGCTTAGAAGGTGTAGGATGGGAGGTTTCTGCTTTGTCCTGAGTCAAAATTAATTGGTTTATTTCCATTATCATTTAGCTTGAGTGTGGTGTGTTGAGCAAGCTCTTCACCTCGATATTATGTTTGACATATTATCGTAGATCTCAATTCATATCTCCTATGTAGATGTGATTGCATGAAATTTTCAAACTTCCTGTAGTAACCATCTATATCTTCTTTATCCAAGGGAACATTTGGATCATCCTCCTCTCCTCACTGTGCTTATGTTTCATTCTCTTCTTCTTATAGATTTTAGTATTGATTCTCCTGAATATTAAGATCATCTTCAATGCCTTCATCGGGATCATCTTCTATATACAAGGGAGGTTGTATTTGGTATTCTTGGACTTTTATTTCTCTTTTTAGGAGTTGCAAAGGAGGTCTCCTATATTGGGGATTGAAGTTTCTATCGATACATTGCTATATCTATCGAGGGGGGTGTTTTTTATAAAACTCTAACTCCACTAGCTTGTTTGATAGGTTTCTAATCAAACTATTCATCTCATCCAAATTATGCTCATGATTTTCCTTGACTTGACCATAGGAATTGGCTTAATCTTTTCCCCTTATCCTATCAATATATTCTCCATTTCCCTTCGACTTCCCTGTTGAGGAAAATGTTTCTTCTACTTCTAGAGCATCGGTAAGGATTTGGTTAAGTGTGAGGGATTTCCTTTCTCTGAGAGTAAACCCAAAATCAGATTCATAGGCTCCATCAAACACCACCTTACTTGTTGATAGTGGATTTTAATCTTAGTAAGGAAGATTCTATAAAATTTATTAAATATTTTTATAAATTCGGTGACCTCTTCATTGGGCCTTTTCTTTATTGCATTATATTCAGTCAGAATACCCATGGTATTTCTTCTCACCCTATTTTTCATAAATATGTTCTCTAATTCCTCCCAAGAGTTGATTTATTTGTTTTTCAAGGTCTTGAACCATTTTATATCATCCCCATATAAATACTAAACAAATAACCTCAGTACCACATCTAGATGTTCTCCATTCAATTTTCCTGCAAATGCACAAAATATATCAATACGTTTATGAGTCGTGACATCATTTTCCCAGTGAATCTAAGGAGGAGTTTGAGATAGTCTTGGGGAATTCCATTCATAGGTTGTTGTAGATTCAAAGGAGCATATTTTTTGAGAAAAAATCCAAGGAAAACCATATTTTGCAAGGGAGGTTAAATAATATTTACTACAGGACCTAGGCGAGAGGATGAATGAACAACAACAACTGAGACTGGGTGTGAAATAGTTGTGGAAGTTTGAGATGTGGTGGGAATGAGTATGTATTTAATTTCCTCGACTTCAGGGAATGTATGAAATATGAAAGGATCAGATATGATAGAATATTCTTCATAATTTGGTTCTGAAAATTGGAAACAAAGTGGGGGAAAACGTTCCTTTGAGAATTCCAACTCCCTAAATGAGGTTTTAGAAGACTTTATATCATCTCTCATAGTAGTAGAATTTGATGTCTCTAGGGTAGCAACAATTGGATCTAGAGTTCTAGGAGTTATTTCTTTCCATAGTCTCTTGGATATAATTCTTTCTAGGTCAAAGACAGGATGATTTTTATGTTGAGACGTGTCTAAACGAGTGTGAGACCTCCTAAAAGCCAAAATTACAGTCTAAAAACTATGTTAGGTGAGATATCTCAACCCACACTTCCTTTGCTCACCATAAAAAAGGAATACATAGAAATAATTCCTAGGAAAATATGTTCTAATTCATTCCCCGAAAATGGCGACAAAATATGTTGTGGTTCCTAGAGACAACCTTTTAGGTGAGGAGAAGGTTAGTTCCTAGTACATCTTATTGTGTCTTGAAGATAAATTTGTATCTATCAAAGTCTTAAATATAAAATGACTAAATATGGTTCAATTACACTGCTGAGAGGAAAATCCAATTTATACATGGACAATATTTCATTCCAAAGAATTAATATTCAGTTTTGGTGGCCTAAACATAGAGGGTGTAGTTTCATTAATTATTGTAGTATAGGTGAAAATAATAAATATAAGGAAGAAACCTAGTGCAAAGGGCTAATGATAGAATATTGTACACTAAATTCCAGTAAAATCATGAAAAAGACAGAGGAAACAAGATAAAGAAACCATGGAGCACATTTTGAGGCCTTAAATCCCACACATTACAAGTATAATTTTGAATTCCAACAGCTACAATTACACAAATTCTGGTAGGAAAGAAACACATATGAAATGATAAACAAAGAAAAAATCACATATTCCACATCTCAGCGCTTAGAATCACCAAAAACTTCTTCATTAATCTTCAAGAAAAACATACATATCATAAGCTTCAAAACTTGAAAATTTTCCTGAAAAAAAAACACAACCTTTGGAATAGAAAATTGAACCCTTACTAATGGGTTCTTCTTCCGTTTTATAGGCAGAGTCAAAACGGGAACATTTACAAAATATATTGAAGGGCTACAATTGCCTGAGCTATTTATTAGTGCAAGTGTGACACTAGCCTAACTATCCTAATGATTACATAACAAATTGATTCCTTCTTGAAAATAAAATATTTACAATATTACAATGATATGTCATTATTTCCAAATTAGAAAAATCTTCATTGCTAGCTTTCTTAATTTCTTAAGGTGGACCTAGGCTCCTTTGTTCATACTTGTGGTGGGTTAAAAAACTGATCACATCTCTACCATAGTACTAGGTCTGGTGTAGGAGCACAAAATCAATTTTTGTATGCTATCTTCATATTTGTAAGCTCAGTGTAATTGGGTTTTGTAGAAAACAAGGTCTTCACCAGCCAAAGTAGCTGGAAATCCCTCTGAAGATAGTTGACTATAGTCCTTCCCTTGAGAGTGGCAGTATTTTCATGAGAAGATTCTACCTTAATCTTGGCCTCTAATAATAGCTTCTCATACTACTTCCATGGAAGCATGTTTCCTTGGAAGTCCAAACAACTAGGTAACCCTGCCTGGGTTCTGTAATCAAAATTCGAATTGAATGCAACTACCAACTTGGCTAGATCATTCAAAAACTCCTCAACTTTCTCCCTCACTACTTATTTCTGTATCACCTTAGTAATATCAATGATTGCTCATGTCCTATGTATTATATCCATGTCTCTCAATTCATTAGTTGATTTCTCATTAAGATATATGATAAACTTTTCTACATTCCTAGCATTTCTAGCATCTTCATTTTTAGGTAACAAGATGAAGAATTCGTTATCCTTGACTACAAATTTTTGTTCTGCAACTAAGCTCATGTGTTCCCATATATTCTTCATTTAATATATATATATATATATATATATATATATATATATATATATATATTAATTAAATAAAATAATAATAAATAAAAATAAAAAATCATTCCACATTAGTTTCCTAGCTTTAATGAGGGACATGTTGCCTTTTAATCTATTCATTAATCCTTTAATCTCATCTTGTGCCATTTGATATTTATTGTTAATTTTTTCCACACTAGATTGGGTAGGCTAGATTTGTTTCTCCTGGTTTTCTAGTAGGTACTCAGTGTTGTCTATTTGTATCTTCTTAAGCTCACTCTCTGATAGCTGCAAATCAATGAGATCCATGGTCGACTACTTAGTAGGATTATGTGGATTGTCTAGAAAAAACAAAGCGCAGATATGGGAGTCATTTTTTTGTTGAAGCTCTACAACCTATTTTTTCAGGGCCAACACTTCATTATTTCTCTCTATTAGTTCTTTGGCCAAAGTTTCTTTTTAATTCTCCATCTGGGCCAACTCCTTTGTTTGCACATGCTTTGTAGCAGGCATCTTGAGTTATTTCCTTAATGAATTGATTTCATATTATGAGATATTTATAATAGACTCCATAATATCTTTGTCATTTGGGTCTACCCCAAGTTTGATAATCAATTCCTCATAACCCTCATATTGCAGATGGAGGGCTCTTAAATTTAACTTCTCTTATTTTACTTTGGTTGAAGATTTCTCTAACAATTTTTCAGCCTTGCTAATGGTCAAGGCTCCGTTGCTCAACTCACTATAGATCGTCTCTCTTACCTTCCTATGAAAATTGACCATGTCTTTCAAAGGGACACTAGCCATGTCTAGGGAAAAATCCACTATCCTGAATTGCGATCCATATGGAATGGATTGCACCGTAGGATTTTATAGGGAAAAATTCATTTGATTTCTCTCTAGTTCCATTGCAACCAAGAGCCTGGTGTTATATGGTAGTGAATGGGAAGCTAGTTGTGATAAGATTTCATCTCTAAATTTCTTGTTTCTCTCCTCTGTCATCTACCTTTCATCCCACTTAGGGCATGTTGTTGATGTACTTCCCAAGGAGCCAAGGACTGCTACCTCAGTTGAAAAATAAGTCACATCTTGTTGAGGATATGCTAAGAGTACTTAGAAACCTCAGTCAATTTGACCTCAATATCTTCATCATTTAGCTCTTGTATTTTGGCCCTTTTCTTTGATGGTGCATCATCCATCACCATATCTCCAGCTTGAGTTTCCTCCATAACATGATCATTCATTCCCAACAAGAGGCATGAGAGATCCTTTTCCTGGCCATATATTGGAGAATTATTAGGATTATCTTCTCTAGTGATAGTTCTTACAAATATGGATTCCCTTTACAACCTATGTTCTTCTCCACCAAACACTGGAATAGTGGCATATGTGAGGTTTCTTTTGATGGACCCTCTGAGATTCATTCTCAATGATATGGAAAGAATCATGCCAAATATTGCAGGAATTTCGGCAACCAAAATATCCATTACCACACTCTTTATAGGAATTTGAGCCAAATTAATCCCCAAACCCTTGATTATCCCAAGGAATTTTACTCTTTTAGAATCAAAGGAATAAAGCTCTTTGTATGGATTTTTTATCTGCAAGCCCAATTTCTCCATAACATATAGAGGCATTAGATTATGGGAAGCTCCTGAATCAAGCATACAATTATGTAGTAAAAGATCATGAATCATTAATGTAGCATAAAATGGAGGGGTGGAAGGGTCCTCATCCTCCACATGTGGACCAACATGACCACATGTATCTCTTCCTACAAGCTCAAATTGTCTTGTGTTGAGGTAACATGAGACACATCTATGAATTCATAAATTTTCCTTTTATAAGCAAGTTGTTTCAACAATTTAACCATAGGGACATATATTTTCACTTTTTCTAACTCTTTTTGCAAACTAAAAGAAGAGGGATTCTTCTCCAATTTTACTTGGTCTACTTTCCCTTTACTTTATTGATGTAATGGCTTGGGTTACATAGGTTGTTGTCCTTTATTTGAAAATTCAGGCTTAGAAGGTGTAGGATGGCAGGTTTCTCCTATGGTCGTTGAGTCAAAATAAATAGGTTTCTTTCCATTATCATTTAGATTGGGTGTGGTGTGTTGAGAAAGTTCTTCACCTCAATCTTATGTTTGAGATATTATCCTAGATCTCAATTCATATCTCCTATGCAGATGTGATTGCATGAAATTTGCAAACTTATGTAGTAACCATCTATATCTTCTTAATCCAAGGGAACATTTGGATCATCCTCCTCTCCTCCTTGTGCTTATGTTTCATGCTCTTCTTCTTATAGATTTTAGTATTGATTCTCCTGAACATCAAGACCATCTTCAATGCCTTCCTTGGGATCATCTTCTATATACAAGGGAGGTTGTATTTGGTCTTCCTGGTCTTTTCCTTCGCTTTGTAGGAGTTGAAAAGGAGGTACCCTATATTGGGGATTGAAGTTTTTTTCGGTACATTGTTGTATCTATCGAGGAGGGTGTTTGTTCTCCAACTCTAACTCCACTAGCTTGTTTGATAGGTTTCTAATCAAATTATTCAACTCATCCAAATTTTGCTTGTGAGTTTCCTTGACTTGACCATAGGAATCGGCTTCCTCTTTTCCCCTTCTCCTATCAATATGTTCTCCCTTTCCCTTCGGCTTCCCTGTTGAGGAAAATTTTTGCTTCTAGTACCAAAGCATCGGTTAGGATTTGGTTGAGTGTGAGGGATTTCCTTTCTATGAAAGTAAACCCAAAATCAGATTCACAGGCTCCATCAAACACCACCTTAATTCTTGACTATGGGGTTTAATCTTAGTAAGGAAGATGATATACAATTTATTAAATATTTTTATAATTTCAGTGACCTCTTCATTGGGCCTTTTCTTTATTGCATTAAATTCAGTCAGAAATACCCATGGTATTTCTTCTCACCCCATTTTTCATAAATATGTTCTCTAATTCCTCCCAAGTGTTGATTGACTTGTTTGGCAAGGTATTGAACCATTTTCTAGCCTCCCCATCTAAATAATAAAAAAATATCCTCAGGACCACATCTAGATGTTCTACATTCAATTTCTCTGCAAATGCACAAAATATATCAATATGTTTTTGAGTCGTGACATCATTTTCCCCAATGAATCTAGGGAGGATTTTGAGATATTCTTGGGGCATTGCATTCATAGGTTGTTGTAGATTCAAAGGAGCATGGTTTTTGAGAAAAAATCCAGGTAAAGCCATATTTTTCAAGGGAGGTTGAATAATATTTACTACAGGACCTAGGTGAGAGGCTAAATAAAACAACAACTGAGATTGGGTGTGAAATAGTTGTGGAAGTTTGAGATGTGGTGGGAATGAGTATGTCTTTAATTTCCTCGACTTCAAGGAAGGTATGAAATATGAAAGGATCAGATACGACATAATATTCTTCGTAATTTGGTTCTAAAAATTGAAAACAAGGTGGGGGAAAACATTCCTTTGAGAAGTCCAACTCCCTAAATGAGGTTTTATAAGACTTTATATAATCTCTCTGAGAACTAGAAGTTGATATCTCTAGGGTAGAAACAACTGGATCTAGATTTCTAAGAGTTATTTCTTTCCATAGTCTCTTGGATATAATTCTTTCTAGGTCAAATACAGGAGGATTTTTATGTTGAGAAGTGTCTGAACGAGTGTGAGGCCTCTTGAAAGCCAAAATTATAGTCTAAAAACTATGTTAGGAGAGATATCTCAACCCACACTTCCTTTTCTCACAAGAAAAAGGGAATACATAGAAATAATTCCCAGGGAAATATATTCTAATTCATTCCCCGAAAACGATGACAGAATATGTTGTGGTTCCTAGAGACAACCTTTCGGGTGAGGAGAAAGTCAGTTCCTAGTACATCTTACCGTGTCTTGAAGATAAATTTGTTTATATCAAAGGCTTAAATATCAAATGACTAAATATGGTTCAATTACCTTGTTGAGAGGAAAATCCAATTTATACATAAACAATGTTTCATTCCAAAGAATTAATATTCAGTTTTTGTGACCTACACATAGAGAGTGTAGTTTCATTAATTATTGTAGTATAGGTGAAAAGAAGAAATATAAGGAAGGAACCTAGTGCAGAGGGCTAATGATAGAATCTTTTACACTAAATTCCAGTAAAATCATGGAAAAGACAGAGGAAACGAGCTACAGAAACCATGGAGCGCATTTTAATGCCTTCAATCCCACACATTACAGGTATAATATTGAATTCCGACAGCTACAATTACAGAGATTCTGATAGGAAAGAAACACATATGAAATGATAAACAAAGACAAAATCACATATTCCACATCTCAGCACTTGGAATCACCAAAAACTTCTTCATTAATATTCAAGAAAAACATACATATCATAAGCTTCAAAACTTGAATTTTTTTTTGAAAAACAATGCAACCTCTGGAATAGAAAATTGAACCCTTACTAATGGGTTCTTCTTCCCTTTTATAGGCAGAGTCAAAACAAGAACAATTACAGAATATATTGAAGGGCTACAACTATCTAAGATACTTATCAATGCAAGTGTGACACTGGCCTAACTATCCTAATGATTACATAACAAATTGATTCCTTCTTGAAAATAAAATATTTACAATATTACAAAATGACAGTGATATGTCATGATTTCCAAATTAGAAAAATGTTCATTACTAGCTTTCTTAATCTCTTAAGGTGGACCGAGGCTCCATTGTTTGAACTTGTGGTGGTTTAAAAAACTGATCACATCTCTACCATCGTACAAGTTCTGGTGTAGGAGAATGAAAGAAATTATTGTATGTTATCTTCATATTTGTAAGCTCGGTGTAATTGGGCTTGGTAGAAAACAAGGTCTTCACCGGCCAAAGTAGCTGGAAATCCCTCTAAAGATAGTTGACTATATTCATTCCCTTTAGAGTGGCAGTATTTTCATGAGAAGAGTCTACCTTACTCTTGGCCTCCAATAATATCTTCTCATAATAATTCCATGGAAGCATGTTTCCTTGAAATTCCAAAAAACTAGGTAACCCTGCCCTAGTTCTCTGATCAAAATTTGAATTGAATGCAACTACCAACTTGGCTAGATCATTCAAACACTCCTCAAATTTTTCTCTTACTGCTTCTTTCTATATCACCTTTGATACCCTTATTAATATCAATGATTTCTCATATCCTATGTATTATATCCATGACTCTCAATTCATTAGTTGATTTCTCATTAAGATATATGATAAACGTTTCTACATTCCTAGCATTTCTAGCATCTTCATTTTTAGGTGACGGGATTAAGAATTCATTATCCTTGACTACAAATTTTTGTTTTGCAACTAAGCACATGTGTTCCCATATATTCTTCATTTGAGGGGAAAAAAAAATTATATATATAATATAAATTAATTAATTAATTAAAATAATAATAATAATAAAATAAAAATAAAAATAAAAAATAATTCCACATTAGTTTCCTAGCTTTAATGAGGGACATGTTGCCTTTCAATCTATTCTTTAATCCTTTAATCTCACCTTGTGCCATTTGATATTTATTGTTAATTTTTTCCATAATGGCTTGGGTTCACTGGATTTGTTTCTCATGGTTTTCAAGTAGGTACTCAGTGTTGTCCATCTGTATCATCTTAAGCTCACTCTCTGATAGCTACTAATCAATGAGATCCATTTTCGACTACTTAGAAGGATTATGTGGATTGTCTAGCACAATCATAGCGCAGATATGGGAGTGAATTTTTTTTTGAAGCTCTGCAACCTATTGTTTCAGGGCCACCACCTCATTGTTTCTCTCTATTAGTTCTTTGGCCAAAATTTATTTTTATTTCTCCACTTGGGCCAACTCCTTTGTTTTCACATGATTTGTAGCATGCATCTTGAGTTGTTGCCTTAATGATTGGATTTCATATTGTGATCTCTTTATAATAGCCTCCATAATAGCTTTGTCATTTGGGTCTACCCCAAGTTTGATAATCAATTCCTCGTAACCCTCATTTTGCAAATGGAGGGCTCTTGAATTGGCCTTCTCTTATTTTACTTTGGTGGAAGCTTTCTCTAACAATTTTTCAGCCTTGCTAATGGTCAAGGCTCCCTTGCTCAACTCACTATAGATCATCTCTCTTACTTGCCTATCAAAATTGATCGTGTCTTGCAAAGGGACACTAGCCATGTCTAGGGAAAAATCCACTATCCTAAATTGCGGTCCATATGGAATGGATTGCAACGTAGGATTGTATAGGGAAAACTTCATTTTATTTCTCTCGAGTTCCATTACAGCCAAGAGCCTAGTCTGATATGGTAGTGAATGGGAAGCCAGTTGTGATGAAATTTCATCTCTAAATTTCTTGTTCCTCTCCTCTATCATCTACCTTTCACCCCACTTAGGGAATGTTGTTGATGTACTTCCCAAGGAGCCAAGGACTGCTACCTCAGTTGAAAAAGAAGTCGCATCCTACTGAGGATATTTTAAGAGTACTTGGAAACCTGGCTGATCCAGATTTTCCTAGGTCAATTTGACCTTAATCTCTTCATCATTTAGATTCTTTATTTTGGCCCTTTTCTTTGATGGTGCATCATCCATCACCATGTCTCCATCTTCGTCCACACTTATTTTATGGGTTTTCTCCTTGGTGGTTGGTGTCTCAACCTCCATATTTGTATTGATAGGCCAAGATTCAAAATTAGCTTTGCATTCCAGCTCAGGTTTAGAATCATGTTCATAAGAAGAGGCATTAATTTCTCTTCTCCTCCTAGATATAACACCATGAGGAGCATAGTGTCAAACCTATCCTAATTCAAAATTGAATTCTTTTATCATATTTTCAAATTGCTGGAAAGATTGTTTGGATTTCACAACAAAGGGACCTACGATCATTGGAATATTGAAAATATAACCCTTTTTTTCAGGGACAAAATGGATTTGGTAAGTATTTACGCTCTTCTTGATGGACTCCAAAGAAAAAATCCTTATGGGCATAGACATAGGAAACTGTTATGGGGGGAATTCACACCCATATACATTGATTTATATATAGCCTTGAAACAAGAACCAATTTCATACCCTTGTATCCTTGCTAAGTTGTTGGAGTTCTCTATGTTGTGATAGGACTCTTGTAGGAAGTAGACATGAAGGTGGAAATGAATTGTGAAAACCCCTCATTGTTGGGTTTATTCTTCAAGGAACTATCCCAGTAAACTATAGATTTTATTTGTTTGTTGGTTTCTATACTACTCAGGACTAAGTAGTTGAATTCCTCCATATGAGTATACAAGAAAAGGTAGACCAGTATAGAGTAGTATCTGAAGTAGGAAGCAAGGTAGAATCAATGGTTGCACTAGAACTTGATTGCCTCAAACAAAGAAAAGGGAAGGTCAAGGACAATATATGGTTTCATCATTGTATGTAAGAACACTAAGGTTGCTTCAGAGATATTTATGTCTCGTCCTCACCTAACAATAGTAGAATAATAGCTAAAATGGGTTGCACATCTTTTGAAAATAAGGAAATGGGACAAAATTATGGACTAGCATGAAATTGGGTATTTGGAGCCAGAATTAGCTGGAGAAAAACTTGCTTCTCTCTAGTTGAGAGTCCATTGTAATTATAGAAGAGGGTGGTCTCTGTAAATCTCTCCAAATTTTCGGATTTTGTGTAAACGAAGGCATTTTGTATCAATTTTGGGGTAGCTTCAAGAATTTTCTCCCCAGTGGATGAAATACAATAGTTCTTCTCCTGGGCATAAGTGGTCATAAGCCAAGACATGAATTCTATGAAATGGTATATAGTTGGGGTGATTAGATAGTACAATCCTAACTCAACGACTCGAAAGGGATATTCTTTGTTCAGGTGGCTTCCATAGAAGTCAAAATGATGGTCTAACAGGTTAAAAGGGAAAAAAGGGTCATGAATTTCTACCTTTGTGTCCATGAAGGGTTCTGTGTGTCCAGAGGATTTTCATTTTTTTGGCTTTGGGGTTTATGGCGCAAGTTTATTTAATTTAAGCATAGTGACAATGACGCAAGGAAAAGGAACTGCGGATTACCTGGTGACCAAAGGAAATTGGGAATTATGGGCCTGAGGGGTCTACGCTAGTCAACAGTCAGGCGACTGGTGTTACGAATAGGTAGAGTGGTAGAAAATAGATTGATTTGAAATAAACTAACTTGAATCACAATGATCAATTTATAGAGGTTTTTGGGCGCAAAATAAATGAGGTGACATGGAGGAGACATGTGGCAGAGTCAAATTTGGTGAAAATAAAGGGGGAAGGTGGATGTATTATAAAGTTTCACGCTCGCCTGCCACACTTTCTTGATGGTGGTCTTGACTACTGAAGTGATTGCTACACTGACCTGACAGGTGGTAGGCCCATTTATCCCCCTCCGAAGAGGTGCTTGGGTAGGTTTGGAGGCGGGGCTCAACCCCCTAAAATGCATCATAGTCATCGATCTGCAACGTTTACTTTATTGAATTTGACCTTTTTAGGGGATAGGTGTTAGCTTAATAGTCGTTCTCATTAACCCCCCGGAGTCTCGCCAGGATGAGGCCACTCTGTGATGGACGATGACCCACTCGATAAATGATCATTTTTTAACAATTAAATTTAAAAACCAGGTGGAGGCCCAAGTTCCATTATTTCTTCTCATTTTTTCTTCTTTTTCTCTCTTTTCCATATTTCATCTAGAGTTCCAAATATCCTTTAAGCTCACAAACCAAAATCATCTTCAATAAAAAAAAATTAAGGAAAAACTAAGGGGGTACAAAGCTTTTCATGACAAAGCTTCAAGACCAAACCGACCCCATGACCCTTCTCCACCCTTGAACCCACTTTTCCTTCAAACCAACGCATAGGAGCTTGGCTAACCTCGCCTTCCTAGCTAAGGTTACCTCCCCCCACTCTATGTCCAAGGAAAAATTGGATGAGCACATTATTCTCCCACTTCGCCCACACCAAGCTTCCTCCAACTGCTGCAAAGCGCCCGGACCACCATTCCACCACATCAGTTGTAGGTCATAGGTAATCAACATTGCACTAACACTAAAACCAAACAAAAGGAGGCAAATAAATGGTATCAAGCACCACTTAGAAGATGAAACAAAAATCCATAAACAAACACTATGGAGAAAAATAGAGACACACCTTGATACCTTTCTAGACCAGGAAGAAATTTTTGAAAGAGAAGATGAGGGACATCAGGCATTGGACCAAAAAATCCTTCGTTGTATTTTGGATCCCATACTACCCTTAGTTTAACTCAGAACTTGGTTGTCGAAACTAGGATCCCATATCCATCACAGAAGAAGACCTCAAATTGGCAGACTCAAGCATGCATGCACGAGTAAATCTCATGGGCACACGCAAATACCTCAGCCCCTCTGCAACTCACTCCCATAACCAGCATCCATAAACATATATTCCCATTGGCATCAGTTTAAATAGAAATTCACCATCTTTGTGAGAGTTATAGCTTGTCTCTTCCCCTTGGGGAGGCCCTCCCACTTTCCCTCAGTACGCGTCCAAGACATCATCAGAACCAGTTGGGGGTTATGTCGTATCACCTGTCTGCTTGTCTCCCTCATGTTTTTCTTCAATGTGTACCTCCATCAGAGAGTATATACTTTTCCACTTTATAGGGGAGGAGTAATCTTAATTTCAATTACTTAAAGGGTTGCAGTTAAAAAAATTTTACATTTTAATTTTTGTGGGTTATATTTTTAGTCAATTTTAAAGGATAATAGTTACAATGGAGTTGGTTTAATTCACCCTCCACCCATGTTTTATTCTCTAGAGACATGTTAGTTTGTATGACAAAAATTTGAACATGTTAAGAATCGTCCTCCTAAATATTCACTAATTATTGTTAAAAAAAGTATCCCAAATTTATTTAATTTTTTTTTAAATCATAAATTTGAATTATAAAAATTATATCAAAAAATATTAATTGTTAAATTTATTTATATATTAAAAATAAATTTTAATAATAAATAACAAATTTGTTAAAAAATTTATTCCCAAATTCTTAAAAAAAAGGAAAAAGAAATAAGAAAAAATAAAATAAGAGCTAAGCTACACATTTCAAAGAAGAAAATTTAAGAAAAAGTATTGGGGGATATGCATTGACTTGTTAAACTAGACTTCCTTTGACTTGTAGACATTGTTTTAAAAGGTATTTTGTAAAATTGTTTTTGAACTGTTTATATTATATTTTCATAGTAGGATGATTATAAGTTAATGATTTTTTTCCTTTTATACAGTGACAAGTTCCTACCAATAGAACCCCGGAGGGACAAAAAAAACAGATACAATACTAGATTGTAAATAATTCATATTGGTAAGTATCTATAGCATTTTGTCTAGAGAACATGGAAATTGAAAATTAATCACATTTTAATGACATTTAAGTTATAAAGTGTCATTTTCAATAATTTTAAAAATAATCCAAAGTATAATATAATCAGCCATAAAAATAACATTTGTTATAGATATTTCTTGTGTTTTTTTACTTATCATGTTTGGAATGCAACAAGTCAATAATGCTAAAATGAGATGAGATAACAAATGTCATAAATGTCATACCTACAGAACGTAGGGCCAATATTTCTATGAGTTGATTTGAGAATAAATACAACAAATGTCATTCCTAGTGAATGTAGGGTCAGTATACTAGTATATAAACAACTTACCAAACATGGAAATTCAAGAAACAAACATACAAAGCAGTTGGTACAATATTTACAACCTTGAACAATAAAAAATTTGCAGTGTTGAACAACGAAACTCCAAATGATACGTGATGCATAACTAATTATTACTGTGATGTATATTGAATGGTTTTACAATTATATATACAACTTATGGTAGATATAAAAGCTATTAAACCAAATTTTATATAGTGCCACCAATTTTTCAACTACCACAAAATTTCAAAACTATTACCAAATAATACCAAGCAAGTAGATAAGATTAAATACTACCAAGCAAGTATATAATATTTAAAACAAGAATCACCTACATGATGAGTGTCTTATTTCTCAAGAATATTCGAGGGGCAAGCTCAATAAAAATTCAAAACTACTCTTTCTAACTTTTCCAAGAATAAATTGTTGTGGTAGGCTCGCGTTTCTAAATTTTTGTTATAACTCTATTTTCCACTCCATTATAGTGAGAGAAAACCAATATCAACTTACCTCAGTTGTTTGGCTAAAATGAATCCCCTTTTCCCATTTCTTTTACTTATGTGAAATTTGTCCCATGTTAAAAGGGTGAAATTACATAATTGATCAATTTCTCATAATTATGAGATAATAATTATTTCATAATCAAGATAATTGAGGGAAAAATCATAATTGTGAAAAAGGTTTCTAGTGTTTTCCTTTCCCAAGGTGATAAAATTGACCCACCTGTGTATGATTTGGCTAGGGTTCCATTATTATAGAAGTTTCCTAACTTCTCAAGCCCCTATGTGTCCAGATACATTCTCCTGAAGGATAGAATGAACCTTTATAATCTCACCAAAAGGAAAGGGGGGAAGATGAAGTATCCAAACTATAGCATGAGAGCTCTGCTATATTGGGAGAGGAGACCACACTACAAGCTTGAGGAGAGGATCTTATTTTTTGAAGGTATATTGATGTAATTTCACTTCTATGGTTAATAAAAATTTATGTTTCTTCTCCTTATATCAGTTTTTTCAGTAATTTATATGTGTGATTTCTAGATGATTTTAGTTGACAATACTATGTGGAATATTAGTTGTCGTCTTTGTTCGATTTTTTTTGTGTGTAGGCTTTGGATTGGGAGTGAATGAAAGAGATTGCTTGATTGGAGTGCAAGGATTCTGCATCGTACCCAAAGCGATTGCGCAAAGGAGGCAAAGAAGCAAAGAGTGCAAAGACGGCGGCAGGATTCGCAAGATTGGTCTTGATTAGTGTATGACAATTGTATTGTATTGAGAGCTTGTGATAAGATTTGTATGCTTTGTATGAGATTGTCATATGATTCCATGATACATAATATATAGTTGGGGTTTTCAGCTTTAGGCTTTCCCAATTAAAAACTGTGTTACGTGTGATTGATTATTTTTGTTTATGCTTCACATGTGTGTGAAATTAATTTTTCCACAAAAGATTTACAAGTGGAATTGATTCAGTATTTTTCATAAAGTTAAATAGTGTGAGATCAGGTGAATCAAAGACATATGCATGCTTAGTGCATATAATTTCTACACGGTATTGAAGCATTGTTGATTGAGGATTTAAATTGTGAAGTGAGTTTGTTCTGGTGGAAAATTCGAATTTGCTGCAGAAGATTCTTGGTGCAGAAGTTGAGTATACATTGAAATTGCCTTCAATGGGTTGTGATTGGAGTATGCCCTTGATGGGAGCTCAAATTACATAGCGTGGAAGGATAGGATGGAGGCAGTGCTGGAGGATAATGGGCTGAATGAGTTCATCGATAGCGATGTTCCTAAGCCGGGATCTAGCGATGTTGCATTACTTTATGCATGGCAAAAGAAGACAGCAAAGACAAGAAGGATTCTGTTGGAAGGTGTGAAGGACCATATTGTGTTCAGCCTTCATGGGAAAGCTACTCCATTCTTAATGTGAAAGGCTTTGACAGACTTGTTCCAAAGCAGAAGTGACGAGAGGAAGTTGGCGCTTAAATACAAGCTCAGAAAAATAAAAATGGAGAAAGGCGACAGTATTCCAAAATACCTCACGAAGTTTGTCCATTGCAAGGATGAACTAGGAAGTGTGGGGGTTACTGTTGATGAAGAAGTCTTGGTGAGCTTGGCTCTCCTTGGGCTTCCGAAGAGTTGGCATAGCTATGAAGACTCTGTTAATGGATGGGAGAAACTGTTAGGATGGGAGCGACTTTGGTCAGATCTTGTGGAGGAGGAGATAAGGCAGGGTACCAGGGATGGATCTTCATCGAAGAATGAAGATGAAGAGAATTTCACTTTGGATGCCAAAGCAAGGAAAGGGAAGGGGAAGAAATATTCTTCAAAATCAGGTGCTAAAGGCAAGAAGCAGGATTTGTCCAAAGTGAAGTTTTTTCACTGTCACGAGCATGGACATTTCGCCACTAACTATCCATAGAAGAAGAAGAACAAGCAGGTTGTTGGATCTCCACCTGGAGAGGCCTTAGCCTCACAATTTGAGCTTGATTTCTCCTTGATCGCTTGCTTGGTTTCAAGCTGCATGGGATCGGGGTATCTTGATAGTGGTGTGCCCTTCATATGACAGAGACAAAGAGTTGTTTAGTGACTTGGAGGAGAAGGACTCCATATGCATATCGAGATGGGCGATGATGGTCGGTGATAAAGAGATCGGCATTGGGATCATTACCTTTGAGAGGGAGTCTAGTAATCCATTCTTGTTGAAGAATGTTAAGTAGTGCATGTTCCCCAAGTCCGAAGAAGAACTTGGTCTCGGCCGCAATGTTGGAAGACAAGGGTTATGATGTTGTTTTCATGAGGGAAAATCCATCCTTCGACATAAAACAACTAAGAACCAAGAAGATAGGGGTTCGACTTAGAAGGAATCTCTACAAGCCGGGAGGTAGACAGAGCCGCGCTGCAATGGTGGGTAAAGTAGAAGAAGTGGTAAGCCAGGATGAGGGTGAATTATGGCACAGGAGATTCGGCCATCTTCACCATGGCGCTTTGAATATTTTTCAGAAAATTTCTACTAGACTTCCCAAGGGTACTCTTTCACAATCAGATCAGTGCAAGGGATGTACTATGGGTAATTTTGTGAAGACCACCTTTCATGAGAAGGAGAACCGTGCTTCGGTGATCTTGCAGAGAATTCACACAGACGTGTGTGGACCATTCTCGGTTCCTTCAAGAAAAAAACATAGGTATTATGTGATATTGTTTGATGAATATTCTTGTAGATGATGGATATTATTCATGTAGAATAAGAGTGAAACATTCTCAAAGTTCTGTGAGTTCAAGACATTGGTGGAGAAGGAGTCGGGGAAGCAAGTGAAAGATCTACAGAGCGATAATGGTGGTGAATACATATCTGGCGAATTCAAAGACTTCTAGAGCAAAGAAGGAATTTGAAGAGAAATCATAGTGCCTCATAACCCATAGCAGAATGGGGTCATGGAGAGAAATAACAGAACGATCATGGGTGTTGCACGAGCGATGCTGCATGACCAGGGCTTACCGATGCACTTGTGGGTGGAAGCATGCAACACTATGGTTTATGTGCAAAACCATTGTCCTCATAGAGTACTTGGCATGAGTACACCCGAAGAAGCTTTTACTAGTAAGAAGCCTGATATTTCTAATTTGAAGATTTTTGGCTCACCTATTTACATTCATGTGACAAAGGACGTCAGGAAGAAGCTGGAGCCGACTGCAGAAGTTGGGATATTTTTGGGGTACATAGAAACACCCCATAACTATCGTGTGTATTTTCCAGACAGTCAGATTACTATTGTGCAACAGGATATAAAATTCAGTGAGGTGAAAGCCATGAAGTTGTCGCTTGAGAGGGAGCTACACTTGCATGTGGAGGAGGAAATTCTTGTTCCCAAAGATGAGCCTCTAGATGTGGATCAACCACAGGAGGAGATTCATGGAGTGGAGGAGTCCACTCATGTAGAACCAAACATCAGACAAGGCAGAAAGTGTACCACAGAAGTCGTCGAGAGATCTAAGCTTGATGCGCACAAAATGTAGGAGTCCCTACATCACAACGTTGCATGCAGACAATCAATTCGACCGATATATTTGATATGGCTCTTATGAGAAAGTGTATCATGATAGAGCCATCTTCTTTTGAAGAAGCAATGCAAGAGCCCACATGGGTAGATGCCATGGTGGAGGAGTATGACTCCATTGTCAGAAACATTGCTTGGGAGATTGTTCCAAGGCCGGTGGGTAAATCATTTGTAGGATCAAGATGGATCTACAAGGTAAAGCAAGTTGTTGATGGGAGCATCGAGAAGTATAAGGCAAGATTTGTTGCCCGAGGCTTCTCATAGATCGAAGGGATTGATTATGAAGAAACCTTTGCACCTGTCGCACAGTATTCTTCCATAAGGACCATCCTTGCTCTCTAAGCGCAGATGGGTTGGCACATTCATCAGATGGATGTGAAGACCGTGTTCCTTAATGGGATCATTGAGGAAGAGGTGTACATTGAGCAGCCTGAAGGATTTGAGATCTTCAGTAGCGAGTCGCATGTGTGCAAGTGTGCGGACGTGTTAAGCAGAGTGGCCGAAACAAGCACCCCGTGTCATACACTCCTGGATTACGTCGATTTCACCGGACTTGGCTTCACCAAGAGTGAGGCGGATGCAAACCTATACCAAATTGTGGTGGAGGGTAAGCTTTTAATCATTGTTCTTTATGTTGATGATTTAATACTAACAGGTGATGAGCAGTTGATACACTCATGCAAGGCAGATCTTGCCAAGGAGTTTGAGATGAAGGATTTGGGCCTCCTTCATTATTTCCTTAGATTGGAAATATGGTAGCGGGAAGGTGGGTTGTTTTTGTCTCAAGGCATGTATGCCCTGGAGATACTGGAGAAGTTTCACATGTGAGACTGCAATCCTATCAACACTCCTATTCCAGGAAATTGGAGGAAAGAGGATGCTACATCGGCAGAGGTAGTGGATGCCACTGTTTATTGACAATTGGTGGCTTCGCTCATGTATTTAGTTAATACAAGACTGGACATATGCTATGTGGTGAACCAGCTTTCAAAAGCGATGGTTAAGCCTACCAAGCTCTTTGGAAGGCAGGAAAGCATGTTCTAAGATATCTCAGGGGCACATCTGAGTATGGCTTATGGTACAGACAGACGGATGAGGTGAAGTTGCATGGCTTCACGGATGCAGATTGGGAAGGAAGCCCAACAAACATAAAGAGCACATCAGGAGGGATTTTCAGTATCGGATCTACGACAATTTCTTGGTACAATAGGAAACAAAGATCCGTGGCACTCAGTTCAGCGGAAGCAGAATACATGGCAGCAAGTCAAGCTGCATGTGAGGCTATCTGGATGAGGAAGATCCTGGTTGGTTTGTTCGGTTCACATTTAGATCCCACTGTGATACATTGTGATAATCATAGTTGCATTAAAATTTAAGTTAATCCTGTGTTTCATGATAGATCTAAACATATTTATATTCGGTATCATCATATCAAAGATTATGTGCATCGGAAGATCATGTTGCTTCAGTACATTTCTACGAAAGATCAAGATGCAGATATTCTAACGAAGGCGTTCACCAGGAGAAAATTCAAATACCTTAGAGGCAGTATCGAGGTGAAGGATAATCCCTATCTTGTTGAGAGGGAGTGTTGAGATTCAACAATATGATGAGCTTAGTGAAAAGAGTCGCTCATCAAGTGGGCCCGTTGTGCTATTTTTTGCGCAAGTCTATTTTTAGACTATGTCTATTTTTCGACATGGTGATCATATTTCAGAAGTTGCGGGATGCTATTTGTGGATGGTTGATCAAGTTGGAAAAATAGATGAAATTCTATTTTTAGAATATTGGGCGAAGTCTATTTATAGATCGTCAATCTAAAAAATAGATGCATGTCGATTATTATTAGCTCTTAATAATAATCAGACTCTAAACAACAACTTATTCTCTTGGAGCACTTCAGTTCAGTGCACAGATGTGGCACATCAGCTGACAGAAGGAATTACGCTATTCCTAAGGGTTTACTGGAGCTATTGCATGGAGGACTCAGTTAGAACTCAAGTGGTAGAGTTATGACACAGTTGGAAGAAGTAGTTATGGAGTTGTATTCAGTTTAACTCAGTTAGACTCAGTTGAGCTAGTTGTATCTAGTCTAACTGAATGATACACTAGT